>JAYXSC010000026.1:0-30436 GCA_037414295.1 Penicillium sp. F2(2024) | reverse complement strand
GTTTATTTGCGAAGTGTGAGCTGCCAAATATTCCAGTCTACTGCCTCAACCATGTAATAGTCGCAGCACAGAAATGTACTTTTGATGTTGCGAGCGCGGTTGAGTCAACAAGTGCTGCGGTGAACAAAAAGCCCTGTTGGAGGAGCGTTTGCAACCATAATCAATCATTGGATTGACTGTCACCGTTGAATTATGTATGGGATACAATGCTTAGCAGCCAAGTACGACCTCATAAAAGCGATCCTGACAAGCCGGTTTCAACCTGCCTGCTGTCGAAAAGCGCGTAATGCACACTCTGCAAATGAAAAGTAATTTGTACAGGTACAGGTGGGGTCTTGTGCCTAACAGACAAATATTTGCGGCGCCAGGGATGAGCCTGGTTCACCGCCCGGTGATTCACAGTTTCAACGTTTCACCACTTCCGTTTATCAACGCAGCATCCTCACTATCCTCACCGTCAACACCGTCAACACCGTCAACACCGTCAACACCGTCAACACCGTCAACACCGTCAACAAGCATCTCAATATCCGTGAATTACATGGGAGACACCGGCATGAACAGACGATTGCTTCTCATACTGACGTCTCGCCTGTGATACAATTGTCTCTATTCGCTAAGACAACACTGTATGTATGCTCTTGCTTCCCGTTTGGTTTGAGGGTTTCCACGTAGTGCCATCCTTAGATTAGATATTCAGTGACAGAGCTTATAAGATCTATCTCTACGTTAGAACAAGTCAGAATCGAGAATTTGTCTTCATTACAATGCTATCAATTTCTCCCATGGTTCGGGCTACATGGTCCGGGCTACAAAACGTACCCAGAGATGAGTCGTGCAGGTCTTGGCTTCTTCAAGCGCCGCAGCGGCACTTGAATACTGGTCCCTAGCACCACGGAGAGGTGCCTGCATGCCGCTAGAGGATCATGGTGTAGACCCTGGCCCCAGGCCCTACCCGATCGAGCACGCTTCTACAAACACAGGGCTCATTGTCTGTGAGGGAGGATGTTGGTAAAGCAGACCTCAAGCTGCGAGGATTTTGTCATCATAGATCCTTAACTGCGGAGTTCACTTCTTCACGCAGCGCCCCCCTGCGAAGCACAGTTGGTCTCGCAGAGCTCATCCTGCGAAGCACGCTTGGTCTCGCAGAGCTTATCCTGCGAAGCACAGTTGATCTCGCAGAGCTTATCCTGCGAAGCACACTTGGTCTCGCAGAGCTTATCCTGCGAAGCACACTTGGTCTCGCAGAGCTTATCCTGCGAAGCACACTTGGTCTCGCAGAGCTTATCCTGCGAAGCACACTTGTTAACGCAGAGCTTATCCTGCGAAGCACACTTGGTCACGCAGAGCTCATCCTGCGAAGCATAGTTGGTAACGCAGAGCTTATCCTGCGAAGCGCAGGCTGTCCTGCAAAAGAGCGCAATTCTTACTTCATTGGGCTCATACCAGCGAAAGCCAAGACTTAGAAGCCAAGGTCTGCAGGCAGACAACACGACTACGCAGTCTTGGGGGATGAGGATGGAAGTCCTGATTTTCTAGACCGGTCATGGAGCGTCCTTTTATGCCTTTTCGCCCCCGGCCGCTCATAGCTGCCAGGTATGCAAAATCGATGGAAGACAATGATTTACTGCGGTGTAAACATTACATTTTGCTGCTAGTGGAGTTGATTCAACAGCCGTTGAAGGATGTGTTTAGAGTATGCGGCCAATCCCACCAAGCGCCCCACTTCGAACCGTGGCGTGTATGAATCTAGACTGGGCCATCCTTGGAACCATCTCTTGGTGGTTGCAACTCCGATGTTTACGGTGAACCCCCTTCAACGGTCGTTGAAAAGCGCGTTCAACCGAGCGTTGAGCAACATCGGTTGCGTTTGAACTGGCAAGAGGAAGATCCTCCCGGTTACGTGGCCGGCGTAGACGACTATACAGTACAGCTACTTGCGGTCCAACTGTGGGTTTGGCGTCCTCTCCTTTTCATGACTGTTATCAGTATATGCTACTTTTCTCAGTGCATCTTGGCTGACTGACTGGCTTGCGGAAAGGTCAAATTTTCAAACAGTCTACCAGACTAGGTCTTCGTCCCTTACACTACGGAAAGCTGGGCCAGAAAAATGCCGAAGATACCGAGGCGACATCGAAGACGAGAATTGTCTGGTGGAAAATGCGTCAAGAGGATGTCGCGGCCGGGCCAGGACACGACTTTGTATCAGACATCTCCGCTCGCCCGCGTGCGTTCACGACCGGTAACCACAAGGTGAGTACGAACATGGCTTCTTCTTGAACCTAGACGCTCTCCAATACACTTCGTATAGAATGCTCAGATGTTTCGTCCGTTCCCTGCAAGAAAAACCCGTGTCCGGTGAGAGCACAAATTCGGATGATGCCAACGTCTTTGAACTGACTGTTGACCAGAAGTACTCTACGCATTATATTCTCTCCTCGGGATACCAGCGGGCCGGGTTCCGTTTCCGGCACAGCATAGGATTATTCAGTCAATCCAGCGGTATCTCGAGTATCATGCATTTTGGTATGTTGAGCGGTATTTCCTCTCGGAATCGGTACAAAATGGGTGGACATGCCCGGAAGCTTTGGAACTACACAAGCTATTTCAATTTCTCAATCGACATCGACGCGCACCGCAAGCGGAATCTTCGGGTCCAGCTGTCTGCGATATCCAAGGCTGGCGACGTTCGATCTCGGCTATTCGCCACGCGGCGGTCCATCGTCTCGCACAAGATCGACAATCGCTTCTGCGGATGAATCGAGCAGCCATCGGTTTTGTTCAATGTGTGAATGGCTCCTCTCATACCCAATGTCTCCGGCGTCTCAGGAAATACCCGCGAGTCGCGCTTCCAAGGCCATCTCGACGGTCTGTCGTTCCACGGCGACAGGCAGGATTCCAGACGTGCCGAGGAGAGAATGGGCTCAGTCATTCGTCGCACCCTTCCATCACATTGTCAGAACCCCTCAAAAGAATTCTTCACCTTGTAGAGAACGACTTCTCCCACGAGGTACGACAATTTATAGAGAAGGAGTTTGAATGAGAAGCGGCAACAAATCATGGTATGGCCGAGCTCTGGGTCGTCGAGCTCTGCTATCAAGTCGGACCCGGGCAGTTATTGCCATCATATCATCACGGACAGGTCCATGTATACCTCGAGAGAAATTAATATAAAATCACGAAGTTGTGGCTGTATTTAGTACTTTAATTTCCAAGACCGGAGTACTCCAATACGCATCCGAGAAAAGCAGTTGGCTTAAGAAATACAAACACTAGAGTTCGTCGGATTGTCATACTCTGTGCTTACAACAGTGCTATGCGCAATATGTCTTCAATTTTCATTAGCGAGAAGGGAAGGGGCTCGAAGTGCTCCAATGTCCAGCGTGTACATTTGGGCTAGTACCACATAGGTCATCCCACCCGGCCCTGACAAAGCTGGAATGATGGGTTGGTTATGGGCAATGGATAACAATCTCGCTGGCGAAGAAGCATGGATTTGTTCTTGGCTGTTGGTACCGAAGATGACGCTCCAGAGTCGACCGAGCTTCTCACCACGTAAGACGATCCCGCCCGCATTCGACACGCATCCCAACCCAGCCCCAAAATATTGACACTCAGTTACCTTGCCATCACCTGATTTGGCTCACTTGAAAGAGAAGGGCAAAGGAGCTCCACACTCCCTACTCTTCCCGGGCCAGAAAAGCAGGCATGCGAATACGCAATCTCGGGGGGTGAAAGACAAAATAAATCGTCGAAAATATGCACTGCGCACAACGTCGTTTAGCCCTTGAAAGGTGTAAAGAGAACCGGGAAACCTACGGTAGCATCCGCTTTTGATGTATTCTATTCGCAAAGACTCAGAATAGCCTTCACTAGGGACATGGCAAGTTGAATTGTCGTAGATACCTAACTCCCCTTCATTTTCCAGAAAGCACCCAGGCTTGTTATAAAACCGAACTTGGGCCCGCCGTTCTTGATGATCAAGTGAATCAGTAGCAAGACACCCAGAATATAAAATAGAAATCAAGAAAGCTCCATGCATCATGAGGTGCATGACGATGCTTCTCCGGACCGGATCTTGTTGCTTTCCAGAAGTGATTTGCTTGGACGGAAGATGGCGATACACTACGGTATGCCATCCGTCGAGGTCCGGACTGATTAATAGTCCTCGTGAATCAGAAATTGCCACAATAGATCTTTGGACTCCACTTTCTGCGGATCCGAAGTACTAAGCCGTGGGAGCGCTGAGAAGGCAGCAGCCATTTACAAAGAAAGGATTTTCTAAACGTTGACGGTTAACGCATCACGATTGTTGACCATCACGACTCAACGGTGAGACCCACTTGGTATTTGGAAAAGTTCTCCAGGTACGATCCATGGTACACAAAGCGATCTGGAAAGAGCGATCCGCAGAGGAGTACTGCTACAACGGCCAAAAGATTTGGTTCACGTGCGTTTCCCAATAGTATGGCTGTCCCGGATTTTCAAGTAGGTAGAGTGAATCAAAAAATTAATTCCAAGGGCCTTGTTAGACCAAAGAACTGCTGCTCATTCATTTTTTATTCAGTGCTTCTCAGAATTGTCGCGACGCCCGCATCATCTCATTCAGGACAGGAGTCCTCAATGGCCTAGATGCATTCAGTCTCTATTGACATTCGGTATGTTGTTAATAGTACAGTGCTACAGTCGGGGCAGCATTGGACCATTGGACTCGGATACAGTATGGCATTTGTGTGTTTCTTCTAAAGCTCCCCTGCATTCCCCTGGATGCACACTGTTTCTAGGTGCAATAAGCACTCGGCGAAAATACCTACGAGTGTCCTACTTCGTAGCGGAGCGCGGTCAATCCAGACCTTGGCTATTCGAATCCTTGCGTTGTTCCTGATCCAAAGTTATTTCCAAGGTATTGTTGTTTATCGTAGAGAAGTGCATTCGATGGGTCATAAGAACGCAACTGTTGCTAGAAGTTACGGGGGAGCAGCAACTTCGGTCATAAGGGTTGCGCCCGTCTGTTATTGGAGACTGCCCTGGAAACACTAGCAATTCATTGACAATCATTTTTCACTTTCAGTATTTACGCAATGAGTAAATGAATGAGTTTACTGGAGAGTATGCTTTGCGAAGAAGCTCACTGTTACACTTTAGAATAAAAGGGAAGATTTTTATTGCGTCGAAAATCCTCGTCGGGGCCTATTTGTCTATCTGAGTTCGTCTTGGAAAGTGACTCGCTTCCCTCTGCCTCGCTCAGACAGGAGGGGCTGTAGAGAGATGACAATTTGTTTAAGATCTTCCATCTCGCTCTTCAGAATTTCAATTTTACCAGCCATATCTCGTTTGAGTCGTCGCTTAGAAGCTTTGCTTTCCCACTCTCTGTCTCGTTCCATCTGCTTCGCTCTTTCGGATAAAGCTTGGAAGGGACCTGGCTTCACTTGCTCTGAAGGTCTAGCAAGATTAATCAGAATTGAGGAACAGAAATACATGGACGTTCGCCTTTTTACTAACCGGTGGTTCGCATGTCTTGTAGACTGGTGCAGTCTGTCTGGTGAAGAATCGACCAGTTCCATTTCTCGATCGGATTGGTGTATAGCCTTGCTGCCATTATGGCTTTCAGGCTCCAATTGTATTGATCCGGACGACTTAGATTGGCATTCGGCCGCATCTTCATGACGAGCGCGTTTTTTTGCTTTAGGTTCATCCTCGAGAGCTTTGGCTAGCTTGGCGGTAAAATGACCTGGCCGAAAGGTAGGGGTCTTGGTAATGCGATTTGCCATTCTGAATGAAACTGAGTGAATGAGATGGGTAAGGCTGATTATTTATAAGCTTTCGTAGACGTCAAGCTGACAATAAATTTTTGTAAAAGGAAAATGCGTGGATCGGAGGCCAGGGATTTTGTGTACTGGTTTTGCGGAACATTTAAAGACCCATAGAACAATGTTTTCACCGCAGAAAAGGGAAAATTCGATAAGGGTGGGTGCATCTTGGTGACAAAGGCGAGCCACGGGTGCAATCGAGGTGTGATCAGGTCCGTTGATTCTCTTCAACACCATTTCAATACCCGTTTAAACATTTCAACGTTGGTTTAACTATTTCAACACCCAAGAAGAACCAGCGATTATTACAGGTCATCTGCACAAGAGATGGGTTATGTAGAGACGTAGCCCAGTTGACCCGCCCGATTTTCATTCCAGGAATATCAGGACTTGGCCCTACGCTCTGATGTAGCAGTCATCCATAGGTTGAGCTGTGAAATTACGAGAGACCCCGGCAATTGGGAGCAGTGATGACAGAATCTTCGTAGCTTGAGGTCTCATTACCACCATCAACCCTCACGGACGATAAGACCTGGGTCTGTAAAAGCGTCCTCGGTCGGGTAGGCCCAGATTCGACGTCTTTACAACGAATCCTATACGAATGAGATGGTGTCTGCTCTCTGCCAAGGCTCGACCTTGCCGTGGATCCCTCAAGGTGGCTACGCGATGCAAGCACTCTATCAAGCTCCAAGATATCGAAATCAGGAAGCAATTGGCAAAATCGCTACACGGCCTGTCGATACGTTACGACCAACTTGATGTGATATCGTGGGTAATTCTATGTTCTAGATAGCACCGGCCGTGACAGGCTGCCCATCAGTAGTGGAGTTTGACTGCTTGTGTGCACTGGGAATAAGACAGGCATACCCCGAGGTCGCTGGAGTAGCACTCCGATATCGACGCGGACCAGGGCCAGCAATCGACAGGTAGCTGTCCTTCTAGGCCAGTAGAGTCACAACCCAAAACAAGGATCAATTAACACTTCTAGTTCGTACCTGCTTCCTCTCGGGCCTTCGGATAGATTCGTCTGATAGGTCACGGCATCGATGATACGAATCATAGCGCTCCTTGGTGTAGCTGGCCGGCTCGGCTAACTACCTGTCGGGATTCAATATCGGGACGAGGGATGCAAAAGAACTGTAGTCTCCTAGCGACGAGACATCGGCTGTCTCTTGTCTGTTTGTTTCGGAGACCATGTAAAGCAGGTGGACTAGAGTGATCCTGCGACGTAAAACGTGCCGGGGATGAGCTCATCCGAGCGGTGTGGAAGATGGCTGAAGCATGATGTCGGGCCTGTTCTCCTATGAGAGCTCACTCAATGTAGCCGAAGCGACGAGGCTCCAGATGTCCTGCTCTGCTCACCGAGAATGAGAGTAAATCCTAACCTGGCACGTGAAGACTCGGAGATACACGTAGCTTGAGTGACGGGACGTACGGATACCACGGATAGCCCTCAGCAGAAAGGGGTAGATCATTAACTGGTGCAGTCAGTGTCATCGCGCCTCAGACGAGCACCTAGCCCAGGTCGAAGTGTCGATCAGCTCGTCTGGCCGGTACCATGAACTTGGCCGGTTGTAGCTTATGAACCGAACATGAACGCAAGGCTACCTGGACATGGGCCACAGTTAGGCGGATAGAGTATCAGGGAGACTAGACATTAGAAGAAATGACCAGGGATATTACAGGCCTCTATACATGCAATGTTAGCATAGAATGTGCTAGGTTCCATATCAATGATCATACCGCTTATCTTCTGGTAACAGTGGTCACCCAGTACCTTCCTGTCAGACCATCATCTACTGCAGAACGCAGAGCGAACCACTTTCCGAATGGTCTACTGGAAAGATTTTCCACACTCGCATACGACCATGGCGGTAGTCAATCAGACGGCACTCTGGAATTACGGTCTGTGCTCCTTGCGCCTTCCCATCAAAGCCTCATATGCTGCTGAGTCCGAATGTAACTGGAGAGTAGCTTTGACATCCTCATATGGCCCCGGCGAGATTCGATCGGACGGGACCCCGTAAAAAGCCCGATCCTCGATCTGCAATCATGGTACAATATGTCGATGTGTGCGACAGACCGCTAAAGACGCACATTCGGTGTGTCTGACGAGCGAACTGCTGGCGTCAGCCACAGGGCACCACGTCGTTGGGGAGGGCTGTACCAAAGGGGTCAGCGTTGTTCCATGGATGATTAATGACCACTTACCTGCTTTCTCATGGAGAAGCGCTGTCTCAGCGTTCGCACATTTGTCATCATGAAGCACAACATGGTAGTCCGGGCCGCTGGAGCCGAGTGTGCGAAAGGATTCCGTCTCATTGTCTTCCCAACTGACCAGAATGGCCCCGGGGTATGGCTTCAACTTGATGCTGTGCGGCAGATATCGTAGTCGCCGTCCAATTTGACGCATGAACTTTATTTCTGCTAGTCGACACGTCGGATGTACTTTGAACATGAATGCAATGGATCCAACCAAGAGCTCTTCCGACCACATGACAGCAGAAGAACGGGGCGTTCGGGTCGGCGAGGTTGTTCGGAGACCAGGGCCGGTAGAACGACCGGTGGTGCGTACAAGCAAAGTCCAACCATCGGCAATGTATATTAAGCATATCCTGTCCCTTATCAAAGTATACGTCGACTTTCCGGTCGAGCCTTCGACGTAGGCAACCTGAATATGGTCGGTGAATTTCAGCAGAGCAAAGCAGGCTCGCAAGGCTCGGTCGACGGCTCTTGTGAATGTAGTGTCCGGAACGATGCAGGGCTTTGCATCCTTAAAACAGCTCTTGCAGCTGCTCTTCGACGCTTCTGGTGGGGCAGTGGGCACGCAGCATGTGCCACACAGCCTGTCCGGCGGGCGTGCCGGGCGTTTGCCGAGGCTGTCACAGATTGTGTTCGTGGTCTCTCTGCATCAGTTATCAAAATGCGACACTGTCTATACCCAAGCACATACCTGATCATTGCATCTCTGGCATCTCTAGGCGCCATGGGGCTTCGAGTTTCGAAAGAAATCCGCCGCATCACTGCTTGGTTACATCAGTCATTCTCCGAGCTCTGAAGTCCGGGAGGTGCCATGAAAGGCGCCACTCCCTTGCCATCTCTTTCCAAAAATGCATCATCTCTAGCAGAATCGAGCCGACACTTGTCTTGCTAGAGCCCTCCAAAGAGGGAAAGATGCATCTCTCCAGGTGGTTGCTGATTTCTGAACCACATTGGTGCACCTTATTTCCTCATTGGGGAACATCCCGCTGCTCTCCATCACGTGACACATGAGCACAACCTCGATGCTGCCGAAGACAAGGTGATTCCGAGCTTCAAAAAATGCACACCTATTTTATTGCCGAGCTGGAAAGCGCAGAGAATTCTGTGTTCAGTGATATCGATTTCACCCGAAAAATGGTTCTGGGTAGCTGTGGGAAGCTATGAAGAAGAAGCCATGATGGTGCAAGCCGGTGCCCGGAACTTCTGATACTTATGGCCATATCACGTTAGATACGCCGGAGGATATTCTGCAAAACAATCGCGTTCATCGGCTTCGTCCCCTCCGAACTCCGTTCGATGGGCCGTCTAAACGTGCCTCTTTGCATCCGCTCTCCGTGAGGACCTCCTTCAACCTGCCACCCAGCAGGCGGTATGCTGCAACATCATGAAGCAAAATTTGCGGGTCCCTGTCGTCGGTTTCGACTTTGGCAAAACATGAGAAAGCCCAACCCCTTCCCGACCGCAAATGGCAGAACAAAAGAAGGCTGTGCTTGCCTTCGGATGCATATCATCCAGGCGGATGAGTGGTCGTTGGCGCCAGGGAAGTATGGCGTGGAGGTGCAACCTTCGCTGTTATTGCGGAGGTTGTGTCGTCTCCACCGAGTTCCTGCGACATCTTCGCGTCCATCTCCATGGCTGCGTATGATTCTATGGTTCCCAATTCCATGTCATCCCCAGCTCGTTCGTTCTGACCACTTCTACCGAGCCCAGCAAGCTTCTCTGGCTTTGATTCAGAGAATATCACCGTCCTGATCGTCGATGACGCGACATGACGCCACGTGCTTCCGTCCATCTGCCATTTCAACGACCCCAGTCTTAGCCTTCTTGGACATCATGTCGCACAGCCATGTATTTCGCCCAGACAAGCAGCCCTGGGCGCGGTTAACCGGCCTTGCAGCTGATGCACAGCGATGCGTCATCAACACAAAGGCCTTGACTGACCTGATCGGGCACATTTCCACGCTGCGTGTTGGCTCTTGAGCGATGAAGAACCACTGTCTACTGAGAGGTCTGTCGTAGTTTCCCCCGGCACCTTACCTGAATGCCAAGAAGAGTGAGTACTCAGAGACGGGACCAAATCTCTTCCTATACCGGACAGAGTTATGGAGGTAGGCTGCAAGGGCTCATTGTGCCTCCATCCTACGGTCAATTCCTTCAACTGTCCTCGTAGTCGCCTTTACAGACTGTTATTCGATAAACTTAGGCCCCCGTAGACCGCTGACTGTGCTGCCGATGAGACAAACGCCGGTGTATCGTGATCTTGAAAGTCGGGAATAGAGGGTAGCCCTCTTAGTCCGTCAGGCATGTGTGCTGTGAAAGAATTCCTCATCTGCTGCGGCAGCAAGTATTGCCAGATCCGAAGTGCCGCTGGTGGCTCTCAAAGAGGACCTATCATCTCGGCGTCGGCAGAACGGGCATGCTTCCGCAACGGGTCGACAAGTAGAGGCAAGATGGTGTCTTCCTGCTTGCGTAGAGCTTCCTCCCATCTCTGTTGTACTTGGCGAGCCGCATCCCACCAGGATGCCAGTCTGCAACGGTCGCGGCAGGTGGTCGAATAGGCGAAATTGTACGCAAAGAGGAATGCGCCACTCACGGTGGAATTGGTCAACGTGATTCCATTGTGATACAGCTGACCTCGAAGCTGGGGATCAAGAATCAAGTCGCCATGTGGTGTGGAAATGATACCGGAAGGGTAGGTGAGCCCGCGAATGTCCATCGTCGTCAAGCGGAGCCAATCCACAAACGCGTCTAGCGCGACTGGTCGGCCTGACTTAGCCCGCCTCCCGCCGATCACCACTGCCACATCCCTCCCCACATGGTAACGTAGGCTTGCCATGTCGAGGGCAGGATCGGTCCGCTCGATCGACTTGGTTTTCTGAGACGGTGCGACTGTACAAGAAACCGAAGCGGCGTCTGTGTACATGTCAAACCTCCAATTGCAACCACTCGCGGTGATACTCACGTTGTAGCTATCTCGAGAGAGAACCAGGATCGCCAGCTTGAGACCCTCGCCATGACGTCCCACAAGATGGTCGTGGGCGGCTTTAGTTGAGAATCCCATACCAAGAGCATTGATAGGTAGTTGCATGCATGGATTTGCGATCGTGATTCTGCCTGTCTTTTTTTCGTACTGAATGAAGCCCAGTGCGCGTCGATTCTCAGGCTCCGCAGGCTGGTCGACAACGTTCTGGTCGGGAACAACGATTGAGAGATGGTCACCTTGGTCTTCCAAGAATGGTTGGAAGTTCCGACGGTCAAGATTGAATCTTTCTATGATGGCGTCCTTCCTGCGTGGATTAGCGTTTGTCCCGCGGAAGAGGCCAGCACGTACCAATTTTGATATAATTCCCGAAAAGCATCAGCTGGTATCCAATCTTTCACGTAGCTGGGGGAGATACCGAGAGACACCACACGTCGGGCGCTCGGTTTGTAGCGAGAGTAGGTGTCTGACTCTGTAGCAGCTCGCGTTCAAGCTGCTCGTTTGCCTGAGCCATCAAGCTATCATCCTCGCTCGTGTCGGTGTCATGATTTGTTGTCATACTTGAATGTCGCGTAGGCGAATACGAATGAGCTGGGTTTGGGAAGAGAGTGACTGGAGAAGTGTGACAGTATTTATATTCTGGCTTCTGTACTGAAACATGAGACCTGTTACAAATGTTGGGCAACGGTCACCTTTCTATCATACACTAACAGTCTTATGATGAGGGCAAGTGCCTCACTTTCTTGAGCCTTGCATGTAGGACTGATATGCGAACGTTGCGGGCGCTCAGCGGTTTGAAGTTGATGCTCAACGTTGACGGCGTGGGTCATGCTTTGTGGGTGATGCGGTAAACGTTCACCCACTGCTTTCCTGGTGTCCGATTAACAGTGACTCAACATGCGTACAAAACATCTGCCAGTTTCTATCTTGGCACCTCATTTACAGGTAACCGAACTAAGCATGCAAAATGTGGTAGCACAAACGATTGTTCTCGTCTATAGGGAAATTGCTCATGATTTTAGGCATAACTCACCAGGTAGGAAACTTGTTGACTCCGTACAGTATGACCTGCGCACCATTAACAAGGAGTAATAACTATCTAGATGGACTCATTCTTCTTACTGAGAATGACGCGCACGACGGAGGGTTGCTAGTGATGTGTTTGCCTTTAGGCCGTTCAAGAAAGCGTATGGACCTCAGGGAGCCAAGCCGATTTGGCACCTTTAACAATTGCTAAAGTCGGTAGTGGTCCCAGGAACTTCATGCTGTTTTGGGGAGTAGGGCATATCGTCGCAAATAGCAGCCTGTTGGCCCCAGGGAACCAGAAGGGAGACCAGGATTCATCATACATCCTGTTAGGTACCTGGTCAATTCTAGGAAAATCTGGCCTGTTCTCCCAGCCCTGCTATATATTGGTTGCTCGATAGCAATTAAGATTGACGAATAATCTCCAACCTTTTCTAGATCTGGCTCAGGAACGGGAGCCAGAGATGGGGACCTATTACTACCGGCCTTGCCCCACCTGTGAGTTGGTTTTTCGTTAGTTAGAATTGACACCGCTACACTGCTGCATAGCAAGTCCCTTATGCAATAATCTTCCCTAACGAGCACTTTACGTCAGATTGGGCACAAAATGACCAAAAACTTATCAGCAGTGACAATGAGCCGTTTCATTGGCTTACCAGAGAGGCCACCTGTAATTATCTGTTAAGTTTGGTACAAATTCAACTGGATTCAGGCCTGTTGCCAAGGGTTTGTGTGCAAAGGGAAGGCCACATCTGGGAAATATGTGGGCAGCTCCGGGCGCGGTCGTAAAGACAATCGGAAGAGTCTCAGCTGATTATCCCTAGGGCTAGAGAAGATATCCATAATTCGTCTACGCACCCAGTAGAGATCGTATCTGCCAAATGTGGTCGAAGACAGGTGGAACAGATGCTCCTCGATTGTCTCACCCGTGAGCTGATCTAGCTCCGTGAGGCGTATCTCCACCCAATGCAGTAGCCTCGCTGGAACAAATGCCGACATGTAGAGCATGATATCTTCGCATTGAGTGGTACGGGAAAGAAGATCTGGGCCCGGACAGTTGAAGGCCGCTTGTGGATTCTCCGGGTCAGGAAAAAGAAGGCAGTTCACTGAGGGTGGTATCGAACCGCTAGGGTCAACCCGTTGGCCTCCCCTGCTTGGATCTCGCAAGATATCACATTCAGTGGCCAGGAGGGGTGGCGTTGCTGGGATGTCGGATGAGGTGGACCAAAACTCGTGAAGGCCAATATAGTCTAGACTGTGATGAGCTTGGAATATTACGTTGTGGTGCGGTGCTTGGGCATACCTTTATCGTCAACGTTCATATTCTGCTGTCATGGTCTTTAGAAACCAAGCGATAGTCTTCCCAGAAATTAACAAGAGGCGTATTATGAGCGACTGGAGGCTGGGGAAGCCATTTATATCATTGAGAGTCTAGATCAGATGGTCAGGGATGATAGATTGTTACTTTCGACGTAGTAAAAGTGCCTTTACCTAGAGTCAGGAAGCCACTCTTCTTTCCTCTTGATGTCATACCACCTAGATTGTATACAATGCTTTGATATCTGGGTTATTTCCATTGACCAACGATTCCCAGTTAACTAGCACTGGTGAGCGTTGGGATTGAATCTAAACAAAGTATGTGGTAAAGTCGAAAGTTATAATGTCAGAATGCCCAGCTTTAGCAAAGCATATTGAAACGTTTAACATGAACATCAACATAAACATCAACATCGACCTCAACATCAACATCGACCTCAACATCAACATCGAACTCAACATCAACATCAACATCAACATCAACATCAACATCAACATCAACATCAACATCAACATCAACATCAACATCAACATCAACATCAACATCAACATCAACATCAACATCAACATCAACATCAACATCAACATCAACATCAACATCAACATCAACATCAACATCAACATCAACATCAACATCAACATCAACATCAACATCAACATCAACATCAACATCAACATCAACATCAACATCAACATCAACATCAAGTCAACGTGCCCACAAGACCGTGGTTGCCCGTTGAGTAAACTTGGTTATACCAGTCAGGTTTCCCATCATAGGCACCAGTACAATTATTTACGTCCGGAATTGAGATGATTTCTTTGTCGTCAGCTACTTGATTCCTCGATTCTCCTGAAGTTAAAGGTTACAGCGGAAGCCCGTTTGTCATCTCCAATATATGGTCTTGTTCATACAGTAATATTCGAAATCAGCTTTACCAATCTCTCTCTCTCTCTCTCTTTATTTCCCAGGCCCCACCCGGAGGGTACTAGTCTGCATTAGGATATATATCAGCTGCCCTTGATCGCTTGATGTACCCCTCGACGAGCTCGCGTATATTACAGTAAGATTCATTCGTTGACCACGATAGCATAAGATTGTTTCTTAGGCTTCGGCTTGAAACCCGCAGTCTATCTAGAGGTCTAACTTTCAAAAAATTAGTAATTTTCAAGGAATCAATGAATTAATGCGAAACGCGCTCGACATCTGGCTACACTGTAACTAAAGTGATTCTTGGTCGGAGAATATAGCAAAACCTAGCCTTTGCTCCCGCATTTGCGTAATGAACGTGGGAAAACCCTGAGGGAAAAAACCACGCCGGAGCAGTCCAAGTCTCTTCAACCTATCCAACTAAATCACGTAGGCTTTGCTCTAGAGCAGCTTGAAGCCGGCGAGCATCCGAACGAATGTGGCAACTCTGCGGAGACTCAATCGCCAAGCTGATAAGCTCCTCTTCCGAATATAAGCTAACTGTCATGGGACTGAATGCATCGGCCAACTTGGCTAGAATATGTCGCTCAATGACTTGGCGACAGACATTATCCACGAACGTTTTTCGTGCAACCTAGTGAATGGTCAGAGCGAATTCCCCTCAAGAATACCTAAAAACTGACCTTGTAATAAGCAATCAAGTCGGTTTTTGCTTCGGAACAAGCTTGCTCCTTCATATCAACAATGACACGCCTTTTGAGGGATGACAACAGCTTAACGCAGTCTTTCTCTGTATTCTGTAGATGGAGAGTACCGTCCCAATCATTCTGGATCGCATCACGCACAGAGTTCTCAATAAGGGCCTTTGAGGCTTCGTTTCTTGCATTCTGGATGTTGTCCGTGTAGTAATGATTGTAAGTGATTGGCTGTCGGGTTTCGTCTTGCAGTAGTCTTTCAAGTTCGTGTTCCGCTGCTTCTGCATTTGCCTCCAAGATGGTGCTCACCAAACGACCAATATTTTCACGAACTTTACCATCTTTGATAGCGTACGTGAGCGCAGCATTGACGAACTGAGAAACGATCTTCGAGACCACAACGATATGTTCTCGAGCAATTTCAGCCCATCTCAATGATTGAACATGGAATAACTCCGCAAGGAGAGCTTGGTTGTAGTTACCCGGTAACTCTTGGCCTCTCGTCTGATCATACACCTGCTTCGTATAAGTATTATATGAATTTATCTCATAAGCAGCACATCATACCTGGCGAATCCAGTCAATAATCCCCTCTTTTGTCACAAAATGTTGTCCACCTTTGTTTGTTCCGGCGTCTGGGTGGTCCGATGAGACAATTTTTCGATATTCACCATGCTGTCTGATATGGTCGGAAAATTTTTCATTCTCTATGTGGATAGCAGCTCGAAGTCGAACTGAGAGTCGTCCGTCTCGTATTTCAAAGAAGCTTGCATCGCGGCCGCCGTATGACCCAACAACACCAGCTTGAATGAGATTGTAATAATTGGTGGCAATCTTTGTCAAGAACATGCGTATCTGGTTTGGAGACTTCCGTTCCGCTCCAAGTTCTTCAATTTCTTTGTTTTTCTCCCGGAGAAGACGCCGTATATCTTCACGAACTTTGGGTAGCTCGCGCTCGATGTGGCTGTCCAGAGCTTCTTCCAGAAAACATCGCAGTTTGTCGACTCCAACCCGTGAAGGGTCCAGCCCTTGTTTCTTCCAAACGTCGGTGGAAAAATATGCAAGTTCTATTTTACGTCGCTCTTCTGTGGTCATACCTGCCTTCAGCTCCGTCGGGCTGGGGTTTTTCAGGATAAAAAACCCAAGGGTGAGTTTGGTGCGGTCGCAGTTCTTGGCAAGCCGAGCGATACGTGCCTCCGTACCAGCGTTGATGAGATCTGGCTTGGTAATGATGCCGACAGTCCGGAGACCATCTTCATCAAAACGCCTCGCACGCTGGATGATGCCCTGGGTGTCAACATCGCTGGTGGCCGGTATTACTGCGAGAATTATGGTCCGAGAGTGTTGCAAATAGGAGTCCACCAGCTTCTCAACAATTTTCACGTCTTCTTCAGACTCCGCGACTGAAATGAGCCCAGGAAGATCAACGATGGTAAGGTGGAGGCCTGTATTGCCAACTAGCTCAAGCCTGAGAACATCGGCTGCGAATGCAGGACCCTCCGCTTGTGAATCAACGCCGCGCACCCCCATGAGCTTCGCCGCCTGATCGATAATCTTTGGCAGCTCCGCAAAGTCGTGAAGAACGTGGTGATAAGCACCTAGGAGACGTTTTTCTTCTTCACTTCTGGAAGAATGAGGTATGATAGTTGCTGTGGTTTTGATATCCGTGGGTTCATGTCGAAGAATTATTTCTGTCGCGAATCGAGTACAAAGCCCATCCTGTCGAGGAAACGGTATACCACTAATCCCTTCGAGGACTGAACTTTTCCCTGCGGATTGGTCTCCACAGACTACCAATTGTGGTAGCGCGATATGGTCGCTAACGCCATTCGCGCGGATTCGGTCGATTTGATTAAGGCGCTTGGATGTTTTGGATGACTGGAGACTGATGTTTCTTTGTATATGAGCATAGTCATACCGAAGAGGCGGTTTGTCTGGAGGCAATACATCCATTTCAGAAGATTTCAAGTCGCTCACTGTCATTTTCAACTAGTCATATGAATGAATGAGTCTGGGTCCAGTCCTCACAGATGCCTCAACCATTTATACTTCTTTTTTGACTGTTCCCGGTAACACAGGAAGCTCAGTCTTCAGTCATCCAAAACATCCAAGCGCCTTAATCAAATCGACCGAATCTGCGAGAATGTGGCTGACAACTACAAGGCGAACGAGGAATGAGAAGCTGAATTTGCGGCATATGAACTTAAGTGGCCATCCAACAATGATGACGGCTAAATCCCCCTTGCTCTTGTGAAGAGTGTTGTAAATGCTCAGGATCCTTGCATATGCAAGGGATGGAATCTTCATTGGCTTTGATGGCTTCATTCCATCATCAAGCCTTTGACGTCCCGCTCTTTCTAAAGATCTATTCAGAGCATACAGACTAGCCATAAGTTCAACGGAGTTGACCCAATCTGGCTAGCTACAAATCAGAGACGAGCGAAGGCGGCAAACCGAGTCCGCGTTGTACAAGCTTTGTAATATGGTCATCAGCATGTGGATAAGCCATGAACATCAACGGCAAGCTAAGCCCTATAAGAAGGTTTAATGTACCGTACTGTAGCTCTCAAAGACTCCGTTTCCACGGTCTGTGTTACATAATGCGCGGTAGGTGAAATATGCGAAAATGACAGGAGGTGATATTACTGTAGTTTACGCCAACTTGTCAAGGGTAAATCAACAGGTCCAAGGGCAGCGGATACGTATCCTAATGCAGGCTAGTGCCCTTTGGGCAGGGCCTGGGAAATAAAAGAGAGAGAGAGAATGATGGTGTGTAAAGCTGATTTCGAATATCACTGTAACTAGCTGAGTAGTCTCAATTTTGCTGCCCATCGGCAGTTTTTTATACTTGGACTAAGTCACGGTTTCGCTAACCATGCTCAAAGGTGAGGGTAAAACACTTCGGTAGAAAATGGAAAACCCCATCCTTGAGGAATAAAATCTGAATGCAAGTACTTCCGTGAAGACTATGTTTGTTCATTACCCTGGCGGCATACTCTAAGTAGTTCAAACTTCAGCACTAGGCTACATTATATGTTGACTTAAAATCAGGAGGAGTGTATATTCCGGTCCTTATGATACTGTATTAATGTGGAGAATTTCTACAGTGACTGTCTTTGCAGAACAGGGATGTTAGTAGCACCCGTGCCTTTCAGACAAGCCCAATCAGTGCGGTTTCACTACCACCCTATCTTGTGTGAGGCCCAACATGCGCTGGGTGAGGATGGCCCTCATAGATGCTGTTAATACTCGATTGATTAAGCGCTGTCTTCTACTGTGTTGCTTGATCGATTTAAACGTATTAGTCCTTTCAAATGTGTGTTCAACGTGAGGTCAAGAAACGGAATGATGGGCGGTGAAAATGCGCCTTAATTTTAATTCAACCAGAACATGCAGTAAACGTTGAAATACAGCCATATTCGAAATCAGATATACCAAGATCCTCACACGGATTAGTTTTTGAACCCTAGCTTGAAACGCTAATCCAAACATGGTGTAGTCGTAGATCCTCCGCTTCCCAGAATAGACGTTGTATTTTACATAACGTTAGTGAAACCTTTGAATGATGTAATTTATAGGAAAGTGCTATACACTGCTGCCTAGTGCCATCCGCTGCTGCTGTCCGTCTCCCAAGCCAACGTGGGTCCTTCCTTCTGACTTGAGTGCCACTCAAGGTCAAGACATGCCACATGGCTCTAAGGCTACCCCTCTCAAAAGTGGCCCTCGTCCTTAATATGACAGAGAGCCAGTCCCTTAAGGTCGGACTCCACTAAGGGTTGGTAGTCTGCCGTAACAGTTTGACGTACTTGAACAGACGGGACGCTCTAGGTCGCCCGACAGGACATCCTAGGCCTGTCTCGCTTGAAGATAGGACGTCATATGAGGTTCATAGCTCGCGAAGTTATTACTACCTGTCAGATGCTCAATGCATGGAACCACTCGGTCAGGGGAGTCGCGGGCCAGACTTGGGTCGCGTCCGCGTTTTGAGTTTCATTCTGACGCAAGCATAGCTGAAGAGTGGAGACACCAAGAAAAAATGACGTAGCTAGCACACTACAAGTCTAGTGGCGAGCTGAAAGACGGCATCCCCTATAGACCATGCTAGCGGTGTGGACCGTAAGAGCATTGGCTCTACACAGTGTACCAAAGAACTCATTAGATAGCAGAGCTAATAAGTAAGTTTGGCCGTGGAGTTTTTGCGGCCGCTCCTCCCTATTGTTGTTCACAAGTATATATTACCCCCACTTCGTTTACTACAAGTGTCGTTCTTTGTGTCTTTCCATCTCAGTTCAAATATGTTTGTTGAAGAGGTCTCTTATTTGTGGCTATACTATTGAAATCCATCCTATCGGGAAATGATCATCACTTCGATGATGTAGTTGGCGTTTCCTATGAATATGATAGAAGACATCAATTGTAGCAGGTGCCACAAATCCACTTGTTGTCCTGATGTGTGGCTGGCTGAGGATCTGCTCACCGCTGATTTGATGGGGAGAACAGAGTCTGCTGCCCTAGGAATGACAATATGCCCGAATTTGCATTTTACAGTTGCTTCATCCTATCAGCTCAGGGTATTACATGCATTAAAGCGTTTCAGTATGTGCATGAGGCCTACAGCAACACGCTCCCACCGGTAAGAGGCTAGTAATTTTTAGTGGGTCCAAAAGAAGCCGACAAAGGCCGCCGACCTCCCCCCTTAGGCTAGTGGAGACTGCGAGCGTGAATGGTCTTCGGCCTAACCTATCTAAATTTTTCCATTTGCACGGTGCAGTAGGCAGAAGCAAGGGCATCTGCGCATACAGTCGTTCTCGAAATCGGCTTCACCGATACACACTTACACTCTCTTTCTCGGCCCCACCGCCAAGGCCTCAGCGCAGGTCATTTATTGAGCGGGCCGCGTCAAACCGAAGGAAGCAGTAAAATGCGCCGTGTATGATACGAGTAATAGGCTACGTAATATTACGTTACTACGCATGACCAGAGAACTCATGGAAATCCATGGAATTCTTTGGTGGATGACTGGCTGCAGATCAAGTGGGGAAGGCCACCTTGTGCCAAGGTAGTTGAAGATCTGCTGGGAGACATTGTTCTCATTCTCTTCATCCTTCTCTGCAAGGTGTGCTAGTCACCACTTTCGAGGGCGTCTCTTTGGCCCAGAGAACCTCAACAAGTGAGACTAGCAGCCAACGACTATCCTAACCAGTTGGAGGTTGTTTGCAGGCGAACAGCACCCTCAACGGCGCCTGATGGTGTAAGCCTCAACTAACCATCACTCACCCTTAGTCTGTCGTTACAGTAGCGCCAAGAAAATGATTCAAAGTTCTCTCTGCCATTATGAACATGGCGTTCGACGAAGCATGTCGCTTGACCCGTGGGACAATACATCACAATATGCACCAACGCCTGGCTATGCCCCAACACCTGGCTATGCCCCAACACCTGGCTATGCCCCAACACCCGGTAACCCTTCTTGGTCATCCACCTCCCCGTCCGACTTAGGCAGCATCAACGTCGATCCCATTTCCCCTATCGATTATGCCTCCCCACAACAAAATGGTTCGCAAAAGAATAGTCTTCCGTTACTCCAGTTCGGTGATTGGGAGGAAGGTCGAACGTATGACGAGGATCCACCGACTTGTATCCACTACTTGATCGAGTGGAAGGTCACTCTCAATAACAGGACGGTGGCGAAAGACACAGAGCAAAATCTAGTTCTAGCTCCTCGACTTCACTGGAGGCTCTTTTTGCAACCAAAGCTAAAGGAGCTACTTGTACGAAAGTATCCTCGTCGAACACTTGAATCGGATGACACTTCTGTTGTCGTATCCGCCACTCGGCAGAAAGGCCTCACTCTGAGGTTTGATGGGACCGACATTGATTGGGCCTCTATAGAAAAACAGCTTTTGGATTGGGGAGACCTTTTTCTTGCTGGCAAGAAGCTGAGACTGGTTGTCTCATTCAATTACATTGGGAACACTTCGAACTCAAGTGGCAGGACCACTGATAAACGAGGCCCGTCGTCTGCTACCCAGCGGATGCTTCAAGAACGAGACCGGCAGATCTATGCTGAGGAAGTAGCCTTAGGAGAGCCGCCTGCCTGGAAAGAGGTATATGCTTTAATGCGTTGTCCCGGGTCCTGTGAACTAGGCCCGCACTGCTGGCAGGATCCTTATGGAAAGAAGCATTATAAGCTCTACCGAGATCAGCTGGAGAGTCTGGTTAAATATGTGCAAAGCGGCGGGATTTTGCAGTCGCATGAAGATGTGCCTGGTATGATTCGCGAGCAAATCTATAGAGCAGAGAGACAACGGCTCGATAGACCGCGAGCCAATAATCGATCCACCGCGGAGACAAGCTGCCCTCCCATTACTATCACAAATGTGCTTCCAACACAAGCCTTACAAGCACCCGGGTTGTCATCCTCTGCACATCCAGAGACTTTTAGTTCTTCAGCCGACTTTCCGGCTATTCATATTTCTGGACTTCTCGATGTTGCTGTGAGAGAATACAGCAACTGGCAACAGTCACGTTTGGGCGATGAGGCTTTGAAATCCGAGGTCAGGAAGGCGTGCGACGTAGCCCTAGAGGATGGACTAGACTTGGCGCAGATTGATGAAGACAAAGATCCTAATTATTTCAAGGCGCGTGGTGTCAAGTGGGGTATCGCTCGGCGTTTTGTCAAGGACATTAGGTACTGGGTGGAGAACTACAATGGATGCGTGAGAAGCGAAGCGGATATTTAATGCGAGCATTGGTTAATCTGGCTGGTTCTTTTGGGCGACTATATAATTTGACATATTTTCTATACGCGTGGCGAGAAATCAAAGCTCGTCAATTATCAGACCTGCATTTCGGAAATGACCCTCTGCGCTCGATACCCTTGACCCAACCACGTCAACACACCACTCGAGAAACGCATCGAAACCTTGGTTTGGGTTTACTTCATATTCATTCCATTTTCGTTTGATAAATTGCTTCAGCTCAGAAAAGAACTCTTCAATTGGGTTCAGATCCGGTGAATAAGGAGGGAGATATATCAGCTTAACGCCAGAATCCAAGCACATCCGCTGGAGTTTCTCCGTACGATGAAAAGAAGCATTATCCATAACGAGGACTGACTTTGGCTCAGGCCAACGGTTACAGTGTTGAAGAAGTTGTTCAATGAAATCCTCGAAAACATCGGCATCAGTAGCGCCCTGGAATACCCGGCATAGGGCGATTCCATCCTGGGCATAGGCAGGGAGTATCTGATAGCGTCTATCGCGGTGAAATTTGGAAATTTGAGCAGGTGTCACACCAAGAGGTGACCAACCTGTCCGTCGGAACCCAGCCCTTTTGTCACAGCCCGACTCATCCACGAATACCAAATGGTACGACTTGAAAGAAGACAGGTTGTGGAGGTAGAAGTCCCGTATATCTGCATTCCGTTCCTTTGCAATCTGTCGAGCTGCTTTCTTAGACCACCCGACCGAAGCAAGCGCTCTGCTGATGTTTTGAATCGTCACGTGTTTCCCAAATTCATCCCAGAGGAAAAGGGCCATTTCATCTTGATATAAAGTCGGCTTCTCCATCAAATGTTCACAAAGAGCTTCGAGCATGGACGGCGTAATACTTCGCGGGCGTCAAACACCATTTCGTGGCGCCCTGACCTTCCCAAATACTGCAAGGTTAGAGCTAATGTGTAGTATGGACCGTTTACTGCAGCCGGCGGCATGGGCCATCTGCGACGACGTCAGTGAGTTATTCTCGATCATATGATGAATCAACTCGAGTTGTGGGGGTTTGAGGTTCGGTGCCATGTTGCTCGACATAAAGTGGCCTGGTTGTGTTGGATGAACGCGCTACGTGGACTCAGTTAGGTACCGCGGTGGGCTAGCGCCTGGTAGGACGGGCCGACAATAGAACCGAGATTAATGACATCATCTGGTCCAAATTATAAGTGTTCCATCGGATTCTATTGAATTCCCACGAGTTATCACGTGAAGTAATGCCTAATAGCGCAGGAGACGTCGCCATAGTCCTATGCATTTAAGCTACTACGCTACTACGCCTGGTATACCCCAGGAACGGCCCGGGCCGGCTTGTGATGAGCCATTCTTTGACTTTGGTAGGGTGAAACCAGCAAGATAGCGTATGGCCGAAGTCACAAGTACAACGGTACTTCTACCGTATGGTACTATAGTGTACAGTACGACACGTGAACTCTCATCTGGCAGCTTTGGGGTCTGTTTGCAGCCTCACATTGACCCCGCTTTCTCCTAACATTCCGGTACCATTCCAGCCCTTCACAAAATCTCTCCTTCTCCTTCGGTTGCTTCCAATCAATTGGCTTGTTATTGCAGGGCAGATATCCGGTTGCAACATAACCTATCATGGAAGCCAGGAACCCTCTCTCTCACGAAGACTACACCGTGGGATGGATATGCGCCCTGCCCCTTGAGATGGCAGCTGCAAAGCTGATGCTGGACACAATACACCCTAGTTTACCGCGCCCGCCAAACGATCAAAATACATATATCCTGGGAAATGTCGGGGAGCACAATGTTGTCATTGCTGGTTTACCAAGTGGGGCATATGGCAACACTTCAGCTACGTCAGTTGGGATGCAGCTGCTGTCTAGCTTTCGCGCCGTCCGTATTGGTTTAGTGGTTGGCATTGCTGGAGGTGTGCCCAGCAACTATGCGGATATTCGACTCGGGGATATCGTAGTGAGCCAGCCATCGGACACGTTAGGAGGGGTGGTTCAGTACGATCTTGGTAAAGTATTAAGTGATAGGCGATTCACGCGAACGGGAATGCTTAATCGGCCTCCTAAAGTTCTGCTAACCGCTCTTGCTACCCTCCAAGCTCATCATCTCACAGAAGAAAGCCGAATAGATGAGTTCGTTTCCAACATCCAAGCCAAAATGCCACCTCGCAAGGCCACAAAATTCGCGCGACCAACTCAAGAGGATTGTCTGTTTCAAGTGGACTATGATCATGTCGCATCTAGTACCTGTCTTAGTTGCGATAGATCCAAGTTGTCTCTACGACCCCCACGAGATCACCAAGAACCAGTTGTACACTACGGACTGATTGGGTCCGCGAATCAAGTAGTGAAAGATGGCAGGCAACGAGATCAGCTGGCTAGGGACCTAGGGATTTATTGTGTGGAGATGGAAGCGGCGGGGCTTATGAATGACTTTCCATGTCTGGTGGTTCGGGGAATTTGTGATTACGCCGACTAACACAAGAATAAAGAATGGCAAGGATATGCGGCAGCCGTGGCGGCGGCCTATGCGAAGGAGCTTCTCCTAGTTGTCCCAACCGATAAAATTCACAGTACCCCAACGGCACATACTTTACCAGACTCTGGTAAGAGACTCAGTCTTAAGTAACTTTGCTCCTTATCTAATTCTGAATGATCCTTTATAGATTTAATTCATCGCTTTGACGCTCCGTTAGACCTTACTGCTGTCCCAGTGATTGAGAATTTTCTAGGACGACAAGACGAGCTAGATCAGCTATGGCAGTACTTACGGCCCACAGATCCCCAGTCACGCAAAGTTGCGATTCTTCATGGGCTTGGGGGAATAGGGAAGACGCAGCTAGCTATTCGCTTCGCGCGCTCACACAAGGACGATTTTACTGCCATTTTTTGGCTGAGTGGCAAGGATCGAGGCACACTCTTGCAATCTTTGAACTCCGTCTTGCACCGATTACCAGGACAGTCTCAGAATAATAAGGCGGTCAATGAGGAAGAGGTGGAGCAACGAGCTAGGCATGTATTACGTTGGCTAGCGTTAGAGGGAAACTCGCGCTGGCTAATCATTTTTGACAATATCGATCAATACCTCCCCGTTAATGGCGCTACTGGCGATGCATATGATATCGCGGAATTTTTCCCTACTGCCGACCATGGCTCCATTCTTCTTACGTCTCGGCTCCAAGAGTTGACTGAGCTAGGGAAGTCTTTTCAGCTCAACAGACTGGACTCCAAGGATGCTATACAACTACTCTTGCAAAGCACCCGTTTATCAGCTAGAGATACCGTTGGCGGACTTGAGAGTAATCCAGGTACTAAGTCCTTTAATATAAAAATCACAGTGATGACACTGACATTGTTAGATACCCTTGCTCTTGCTAGTCGTCTAGATGGACTTCCATTGGCAATCGTTATCGCTGGGGCCTTTATGCGTCAGACTGGAACTAGCGCGACCGATTACTTGCAAGACTACCAAAAATCTTGGCCCGAGTTACAGCTGCAGTCGAATCCGCAACGGCAGTATCAACAAGGCAACTTGCTACAAACATGGATGATCTCTTACTATGAGATCCAGAGGCGGGACCCGCACGCAGCGAAATTACTCCTTTTACTCGCTCATTTCGATAATCGAGATATCTGGTATGAATTGATAAAAAGCAGTCACAATAGCTCAGATGTTCCTGTTTGGCTTGAAAAGACTATATCAAGCGGACTCGCGTTTAGAACCAGCGTGAAGAATCTTATCAGGTTTTCCCTGCTTGAGACTAAGGAACAAGTCGGAAGCTATACAATACACCCAGTAGTGCAAGACTGGTGCATTCATCTTTCCAGCACAGACAAAAGTGTGGATTCAAACCTGCTCAATGAACTTGCACTGATAGCTGTTGGATACAGTGTCCCCAGCTCAAGTGACAGAGATTATTCCGAGCTGCAGCAACGGCTTATTCCGCACGCCAATTATGTACTTCATGGGGACTGGTCAAGTGGCAACATTGATATTGCGGTTTGGGAAGCATTGGGTGGTCTGGGTCTCTCTACTCTGATCAGGGGAAGCTAAGGGAGGCAGAGGAGATGTACCAGCGAGCACTAGTGGGCTAAGAGAGGGCCCTCGGTCCTGATCACACGTCTACGCTTAATACAGTCAACAACCTTGGGTCTCTCTACAGAAATCAGGGGAAGCTAAGGGAGGCAGAGGAGATGTACCAGCGAGCACTGGTAGGCTACGAGAAGGCCCTCGGTCCTAATCATACGTCTACGCTCAATATAGTCAACAACCTTGGTCTTCTCTACTCTGATCAGGGGAAGCTGCAAGAGGCAGAGGAGATGTACCAGCGAGCACTGGTAGGCTACGAGAAGGCCCTAGGTCCCGATCACAACATGATGCAGCGGGTTTTGCAAAGATTAAATGCGATAAGCATAGTTGATTGAAAATATCCTGTTACTGTGCGCTGTCCATAATGCACATACCATGTAGTTACTTTGGACTTGTGTTTTCTGACAATAGTCGTCAGTTCAGTATATAATTTCCTTTAGTCTATGTGAAACCCCATTTACCATGTAGATAGTATTCGCAGAAACTCATAGTAATCTGTCCGATCCTTACCAGAAACGACGCCTGAAGGGCGTTTTGAAGGCGACCCGACTTTTCTGGAGAAAGGCCACAATTGCATCGTGCAAGCTAGCATAGAGAGTTGATGCTATGAGGCTGAACTTTTCAAAACAAGGCAACGGGGGGTTGCCCGTGTTGGATTTGAGGAGCTGCGGTTCCATGGAATTCTACGGATAGTTCATAATTACGGTGTATGACAGAGCTCAGTAACGTAATATACAGAGCACGTTTTACTGAGCCCCCTGTTTAGGGCCCCGCTCAATAAATGACCTACGCTAAAGTCTTGGCGGTGGGGCCGAGAAAGACAGTGTAAGTGTGTATTGGTGAAGCCGATTTCGAGAATGGCTGTATTACGTAGTACATCTACAAATGCTCCGCTGACTTGTCTGTAGCAAAAGTGACCTCCATCTGAAAGGCGACTGCTCTTGCAGTGGAGATACGAAAGCGGTGCCACGTGGCGACGGAATCGATTGTGCATAATGGCGGGACGGACCGCAACGCGAACCCCTGAACCGCCCGACCGCGACGAACACGAAGAGTCACCGCCACGATTATCGAGGCCGAGACGCACTACCAGACCACCGAGTAACTATGCTCGGGATCAAGAGATCGACAATGGCCAGAGAGCGACACGCTCTCAACTGAGGAAGAAAACGCAAGACAAGCCAGCAACTCATCGTGACGCGGTCACTTCGGATGACTCCGCGACGGAGAGTGACGACCTCAACACCGCCACACTCGTGAAAGAGCTCATTAAACTCAGGCGAGAGATCAGGCGACGCGATGAATTGCACAAGGACGAGCTCCGAAAGGTTAAGGATGAATTCAGCGCCGCCCTTGCCGAAGTTCGACACGAGCTACAGACCCTGACGGACAGGCCCCTGACACCGCAATCCCACGCCGAGACATGCGCTCAGAACAACCACGATGAGATCCTCCGCGAGATTCAATCCCTGCGCGATGCTATCAGTCCTTCCATTCCTACTGGTTCCCCGTCCTATGCAGATGTCGCCCGTACTCCTCCACTTAGTCACCCGAGCAACATACGGACGCTCTCAACGTTAAATACAACACCGACCACGTTCACCGACACATTGTATTGTACAATTGACACCTCGAGGATGGCAGAAAATGGAAACGAGAGGATTTCCGCAGGCCCAATCCGGGCGACCATCGAGACAGAGATCCGGAAGATGGAAGACCACATACACTGGCGTTGTCGCGCCGTCACTGTCGACCCGAAGAACACGAACCGGATCAGAATAGCGTGTCGCGATGAAACCGAACACCAGTTAGTCAAGAAAGTGGCGGAAGCAAAGATCGGTGCGGGAGCCCGGGTACTTCGGGACGAGCTCTACCCGATCAAAGTCGATAGCGTCAACAAAGCCGCAGTGCTAGATGAAAATGATGAGATCCGAGCCGGAGCTGCGGCAGCCTTTAGCGAGGAGAACGAAGCTACCGTGGCTAAGATCGCATGGCTCAGTAGCAAGGAGAGTGCGAAGGCCTACGGGTCAATGGTCGTTTACCTGACCAAAGGTACTGACGCACGGAGGCTCCTGGCCGACGGGTTCTTTCACGCTGGAGGAGAGTCTGGCGTGACCAGCACCTTTGAATATCGATCACGACCGATGCAATGCTACAACTGCCAGGAGATTGGCCACAAGGCGTTTCAGTGTAAGAACGTCCAGAAGTGCGCAAAATGCGCCACGGAGGGCCATCGCCACAGTAACTGCGACCAAACGGTTCTAAAGTGCGTCCCATGCGGAGGCCCACATGAATCGTACAGCAAAAACTGCCGGAAACTCTATCCGCCACGTCATGAATAGAACCCTCCGAATAATCCAATTGAATGTGAGGAAACAGGGAGCGGTTCATGACAGCTTGATGAACGACGAAGAAACCCAGGGGGCAGTGGCACTAGCGATTCAAGAACCCCAAGCGAGGCGAATCCAAGGCCGGCTTTTGACAACCCCGATGGGACATCACAAATGGACGAAACTGGTTCCCTCTACCTGGAGGGAAGGCCGGTGGGCAATCCGAAGTATGCTTTGGATTAATAGGGATGTGGAAGCAGAACAAGTGCCGATCGAGTCGCCGGATCTGACTGCGGCGGTCATCCGCCTCCCTGAGCGCCTGATATTTATGGCATCAGTCTACGTAGAGGGAGGAGATGCCGCGGCATTGCTCGAAACATGCGATCGCCTACGCAAGGCGATCACAGAGGTACGGCGGCACACAGGCACAATGTTGGAGATCATAATTGTGGGAGATTTTAACCGCCATGATCAACTCTGGGGAGGAGACGACGTGTCTTTGGTAAGACAAGGTGAAGCGGACCCAATCATCGACTTCATGAATGAATTTGCACTCAGCAGTCTACTCAAACGAGGCACAAAGACATGGCATGGCGCAGGACAGAATGGGGATTGCGAGTCCACGATCGACCTCGTCCTGGCCTCGGAAAACCTAACGGACTCAATGGTTAAGTGTGCCATACTTGGGACAGAGCACGGGTCGGATCACTGCACCATTGAGACCGTATTTGATGCCTCATGGTCGCCCCCAAAACACCCGGAACGACTCCTGCTGAAAAACGCTCCATGGAAAGAGATCAATGTTAGGATTGCGAACACCCTAGCCTCCACTCCGCTGGAGGGTACCGTGCAGCAGAAAACCGATCGACTTATGTCCGCGGTCCGGGAAGCGGTGCATGCCTTGACCCCGAAGGCCAGACCGTCACCACACGCAAAGCGATGGTGGACAGATGACTTGACACAGCTCCGTCAAATATACACATACTGGAGAAATCACGCACGCTCGGAGCGACGGGCGGGACGAAAGGTACCCCGTCTAGAAGAGATGGCCCAAGGCGCGGCGAAGCAATATCACGATGCTATCCGGCAACAAAAGAAAAAACACTGGAATGAATTCCTCGCAGACAACGATAACATATGGAAAGCCGCAAAATACCTGAAGTCGGGAGACGACGCAGCGTTTGGAAAGGTCCCGCAGCTCCTGAGAGCAGACGGATCGACCACCACTGATCACAAGGAGCAAGCAGAAGAATTGCTGACCACATTCTTCCCACCTCTGCCAGACATTATTGACGATGAAGGAACGAGACCAGAAAGAGCACCGGTAGGAATGCCAGCTATCACGATGGAGGAGGTAGAGCGGCAACTGTTGGCGGCGAAGTCTTGGAAAGCGCCTGGCGAAGACGGCCTGCCGGTGATAGTCTGGAAGATGACGTGGCCCACGGTCAAGGAGAGGGTTCTAGATCTCTTCCAAGCCTCACTAGAAAGAGGCACGTTGCCAAGGCAGTGGAGACACGCGAAGATCATACCGCTCAAAAAGCCGAATAAAGAAAATTACAGCATTGCCAAAGCATGGAGACCAATTTCTCTCCTCGCGACGCTGGGTAAGATACTGGAATCAGTGGTTGCGGAAAGGGTCTCACACGCGGTGGAAACGTACGGCTTGCTCCCGACCAGCCACTTCGGGGCCCGAAAGCAGCGGTCCGCGGAGCAAGCACTCGTGTTTCTGCAAGAGCAAATCTACACAGCGTGGCGCGGCCGACGGGTATTGAGTCTGATCAGCTTCGATGTCAAAGGAGCCTACAATGGAGTGTGCAAAGAACGATTGCTTCAGAGGATGAAAGCGCGAGGTATACCGGAAGATCTGCTCCGGTGGGTTGAGGCGTTCTGCTCGGAACGGACGGCAACCATCCAAATCAATGGCCAATTGTCTGAGGTCCAAAGCCTGCCACAGGCTGGACTGCCGCAGGGTTCGCCGCTGTCTCCGATCCTCTTCCTCTTCTTCAACGCAGACCTCGTACAACGACAGATCGACAGCCAGGGCGGAGCAATTGCGTTCGTGGACGATTTTACCGCATGGGTGACCGGACCAACGGCACAGAGTAATCGGGAAGGTATTGAAACAATCATTAATGACGCACTCGACTGGGAGAAAAGGAGCGGAGCGACATTTGAGGCAGACAAAACAGCCATCATACACTTCGCTCCCAAGGCTCACAAAACGGACCAGGGGTCTTTCACTATCAAGGG
>JAYXSC010000025.1:0-17375 GCA_037414295.1 Penicillium sp. F2(2024) | reverse complement strand
GCTTGTCGTAGGAGCCCTTGAAAACCGTCACAATCCGATGCGACCAGATTAAAACACCGTAAACAAAACACGATTCTCTATGGGAAAAGTCAATGACAATAGTCATGCTTGGAGGGGCCTTTTGATATATACATCGCGTCCACTCTGAGAAATTCCCTCCGATTATTAGACCACGTTTCATTTAGAACTCAGGGAAAGAGATTGATCAAATTAGTCACAAACATGTTGCTTTTGATGCCAATTGTTTTAACGGGTATCTGGGCCGGTATGTCACTCGGTGGTACTCTCAACGTTACCGCCAGTGATGATGAATGCCGAATCTGGTCGAATCATAACTCACGGTTGTGACGGGTACTCTGCATCTTTTGCCAAACCCAAGGGAGACGACTGCTCAAGTAAGTACATTCACCCTTGGCACATGAATCATAAGACTAAGGCCTCTAGGCTTGAGCGAAATGTCCAATGGATCCCCTGAGAACACTCGGATCGAGGTGGCCTGTGGCACCGAGAACGGCTCGCCGGCTGCGTGGATTGAGGTCGAACGTGACGGCCAGGTGACTTTCTTTAACCAGAATGGAGATAAATCGACGTGTGTTTTGAACGATGGATATAAGGTCGGAAGTTGGTGTAATGCCACCGACTTGTTGACACCCACCACTTCGTCCTCAGCTTCGTCAACTGTCACATCTCCGCCTTTTTCATACCGGCGGTTCTGTCACTCCACAGCCCCTATTATCATGTGCTTGCCCTGCTGTCTGAAACATTTCGTGATACAGTACAAGCAAGGCAAACAAGTTTAGATATGATATTATTCCATATTGTGGTTTTGCCGTAGACCAGTTTTTTTTTGCTGTTCAATCTGTTTGAATGAAAGTCACATCTGTCTTTTGCCCATGTATGCTGTTAGCTGCTTACTATGAAGACATATATTTGGGAAAGATCATGACGAAATAAACTGGTTGGATTGACTTTAAAGCAAAGCACCTCGAGTTCAGGCATGACTATTGAGACTCCTGGACCAGAAGAGTTTTGATATAACTAGCCCCCAAAATGGATCTCTTTACAAATACAGTATGCATGTGTTACGTCTCCAAAATAGCCACTTTGCCCTTGAAGATTACGCATGGCGGTAGTATATAGCCGTCTGCGCAAATAGCTTCGATCGCAGTGACCCATTCGCGATTGCCTGGCTGTAGTATTGATCCCCGACCGTAGTATTCAGCCCTGGTGACAACTTTCTGCCAAGATATAAGGCCCATTGCAAAGCCTGTCTCATCAAAGTTGTAAATATCCTCCGATTGTATACCGTTCTTGTCAATCACGCGATGTACGGTACTAGGTAGTAAACCAGGCTCGCAGGGCCTTTGGATCTTCGTTTAATGCGCGCTGGTAGTCATACCGCCGAGAAAAGCGTGACCGAAGCTCATCGCGCCGTTTAATAAAGGCTGATGGCCAATTCTTGCCAACAGTAGGGGAGGGTAGCTACCACGCGCAGCTAGTAGGATATTGGCCATTTCTCCTACAGTAGCTGGCCTAGGCGCTGCTCCACGTGCATCCATAGAGAGAATGCATTCAACAAGCGAATCTTCTTCCAATTCGGTCAATTTAAACCCAATTGCGCGCGAATCAACGCGTGAAACCACCCTCTAGCGCGGTCGGATAGGGTTGACCTGGGGATTTCGTATAGACTGGCTGCTGCGCGAAGAGATTTGATTCGGCCATTTTGAAGATCACTAAGGGCTAATACGATCTTGCCCTCTTGATTGGCCAAATTTTGCGAGGTTTCAGTGCGAATTGGTGGCATGGTAGTTAGTTGAATTCGGAAGGTAGTAAGAAGATGGGGATTTTGGATGTGGTGTCCGAGCCGACCGGGAATTACGTTAATCGTTCTTGGCCAAGACTGAACGGGCTGACCCTAGAATTGTCAGATCTAAGGCCAGCAGCCAAGCTCCTCTAATACTCTAAAAGCACGCATTCACAGTACAGCCGTTTTTGAAATCACCATGACCAATACACACTGTACTGGTCAAAGCAATTTCGAGAATGACCTGTACAGTATCATTATATACCGGAGCATCGAAAGAAGTGAGCAGCATGGGTTTAAATAATTCATCACTGGGTATCAAGAAATGTACCCGTCTTGGCGCTGCTTCAATGTGATTGGTTCAGGATGCTGACTCAGCATACTGGAGCAATCTCCATGAATTTGACCATCGTGTCATTCTTGGTCTGAAATCTTCCCCCTAGTGGAACATCCTGCACCGCTACCTGCGTCATTCAGGCTAGCGGGGAAAGGGTGTCTAGGATCTATCCGAGCAGTAGAGATTCATATTGATCTTGGTACGAGAGGTTCGCCGTGTAGAGTATCACCTTTCAGTATCAAACTGGAGCGTTAACTCCAGCATAAAGAGACGGCAGAGTCCTAACACATTGGGCTTCTGTGCGGTAGATTCTGCTGGCAAACCGGGCTCCACCTGGTCGAGCTGACCATGCCTAAATAACCTATCGCATTACTGATTCCCTTTATGGAAACAAAAATACGTAAGAATTTGCATACAGAAATCTTGTCGGGGATATTTTCCGAAGTATGGAGACCAATTCTCCCAGTTATCAGGGGAATGGCTTGAAAGGAGGGCAAGATCGTTCCAGGGGGCGGAAGCCAGGCGAATCAGGCTGCTTCATTTTCTCGTAGGAATCAACGAGGGCCATATGTTGACCATTGTTATGGTGAATTCTGTAGGTATTGGAGCAGCGGCCGGATGGCGGTTTCCCCATTTTGTTGGTAGTCACGGAGATGAGGTATCAGGAAAGGAACCCCGGGGTTCTCGCTGTAGTGCTGTCGATAGTTGGCGTAATTTTGGGTTGGATCGGTGAGGATGATCGCATCAGGTGGAAGAAGGGGGTTTAAGACGACCATGCCAACAACAGTGTTGTTCAGGCTGCAGGGTCGGGCACTGGAGAGGTTATATCGATGGAGACCATCCAGCAAGGCTGCAAAAGAGTGATAGTTTCGCATACTAAGAAGTACCTAGGAGGACCAGTCAGAGATTCGGCACCTTGAGATTGTTCAAAGAGATCCTGTTCTCACCTCGGCACTCTCTCGTAGATATTGCGCAATATCTGGCAGAGCAGAGCAGCACTCCCATGCCGAGATGCAGAGTGTAAGCCAGTTGCCCACAAGGCCTCTCACAAAGGCATCATTGGCTGTGACACTCTGTCGGGATAATTCAGAAAAGTCGTTTTCATCCGCCCCAGTCAAGATTCGAGCCAAATCCTTCGGCGATGTAGAATTGAGAAAGTCCTCAAAAAATTGGATCATTGTGTCGAACGGTCTGTGCCAATCCATTTTGGCGGTATGAGTGTACTGCCCCCGGAAGCGAACAGCTAATACGCTGAAGATTTTGAGAATTGTATTCAAGCTCGGGGGTTGATCTTTGAAAAGACGCTGAACGGGTCCTGCAATGAATTCAAAGCCTAGGGTTGCGGGCCGCGGTATGTCATGAGTCGCATCCGATTGCACAGTGAAGATGCTATGGACTACTGCTTTATGGGCAAATGGACTGTGAGTTCGTAGATGCTTTTCATAAGGGCTCAGACCGGGATTCAAAAAACTTCTAAAGAAGGCGAGCGAGGGCAACATACCTTCTCCACTTCTATGTAAAGAGGAATTCCTCTGGGTAAATTTGAAGGTGGTTTAGTAAATGAGTGTAGAGCACTGTGTGTTGTAGTAGGAACCACTCTATCGAGGATGCATTATACCCCAAGCAGGCACGAACAAGCTCCTCGAACGCGATCTTAGTGAACTGGAAATGGCTCTCGGCTTCAATTGCGTCAGCAATGGCGTGTGAGTCAAGTGAGTGACCTGGTGGGGGAGGAAACCAGGTCCATGGTTGGGGCTCGTATGGTGGAATGGTTGATCGCCGTAGAATCTCTTCGACTCTTTGCATATGAGAAAGATTTTCAAGCAGTTCATGCTCTTGCGGGTCGGATAGTGCGATCAGAAATGTGTCAATAACATCTGCATTACGATTCATGAGGGAGCGACGCGCGAAATTTCCGTCGCGAAACAGTCCAAAGCGGATCACTTGGCAGATCTTAGGGATGTTGAATGCCCACAGAACGGTTGCGGCTTCATCTTCCCACCAGCGATACGAGATCACAAATCTGGGAAGTACGGAACTAATCTGGAAGAGAGACTGATATGACTGTGTCGAGTCAACAATCCGGCGAGGTAGAGTGTACGACATTTCCAGTTTTCTTCTTGGTCGCAACGATGGCTGTTTTCTTTCCGGGGCGGGGGGAGGAGAAATGATATCCTCTTGGAAGGCGGGCCAAACAATGTAGGCCAATGTTCAGCGTACCACGAAGCGAGGGTCTTAAGCGGACAAAAGGGGCTCGCCTCTCGCTGGCAGAGATCGGTTGTTCCAAGACGATCGGTCGGGACGAAGCTTGTTAAATACCACCATGCTGGCTGTGCTAGTACCTGGCCGAGGGTTTCAGGGACTTCCACATGATTGGCCACTTTTACTTCGGGTTCCACTTGAAGTGCCATACAGTCATGTTTCATAAGTATTTGTACTGTGGTACTTGGCATGCCAAGAGACCCACTTTTTCTGTCGGTCGAACTCCTAACCCTCAAGTTCCTTCGTGCAATATTGAAAGAATCCCAATGGAGGCTTATCATCGAGGCCAATTGGCCGAACAAAGCTCCCCTGCTCCCTATTCGACTAGGAATATACAGCTCATTAACCCCGCTCGTTCCTCTTTTCGCCGCTCTTTTTCCTGTGTCAGAGTAACGTGGAACAGGCTCGCGTCGGCCCGGTTCCGTTCACGGCCCGGGCGATCATCAGCACCACACATAAGATTGTCGGATAAGCTATCTCGATGATGGACACCAAGGACCGAAGAGAAAGTAGATACTTGCAATAGTCCATCCACGGACTCATTGAATTTCAATGACTGAGATTATAATGCCATTCACTGCACAGATGACGTGTTCCGGCTGCTTTGCAGGACAACTCATACTTGCATTACCCTGCTTCTCGCCACTCCTGGCTATATTAGATTTAGTCAGGCCTTCTCTCCCTTTCATCTTTCATATACTTTTTCTGACATCTCCAGAGATCACTTGATAGCCAGCAAAGTTACAGTAGATCAAAAAATGGCAAAGAAGAAAACGAAACAGCTCAAGTCCACTGAGCTGCCCGGGCGACCCCTCACCCCAGAGATCTCTCCGAAAATCGACTATCATCGGCCTTTGTCATCGTGAGTTCATTAAATATGTAACAACCAGCATTTTCTGACTTATCTACTGGCCCTACGAATCCCCTCTTGTTACCCTCATTATAGGAAGCAAGCGATATGGCATTCCCGCTTATTTCCTTCGGAACTACCCGAAGTTTGCCCCTTCAATACTTGGATTATCGACTCTTATCTTGTCTCATGTTGACGAAGATGTTGGACATACCGTGGTACACTTCTTATATACAGGCGGCTACGAGACGGTCAGCTCGCCTCTTGGCGGGGGCACATCAGATCTCGCTAGAGAGTACAAGAGGAGCGTTTTAGTCTACCTTGCGTCAAGGACTTGGGGTCTTACTGATCTTGAAGTCCTTGCCCAGCAAAAAATGCAGCACTTGGATGAGGAGCTCTCTGTTATTGAAATACTACGGGTCATAAGGGAGGTTTTTTCAAGCCTCCCTGCGGGTGAAACTTGGCTTCTGGGTTACATTCAAGGAATCTTGCAGCGACTACTAAGGCCTAATGAACCAGGGCTTGGTTTACGCGAATTTTACGATATCATCGGCCAAGACCATCAGTTTGATAATGCGGTGATGAAATTGATTATCGAGATACTATCTATTCGCATATTTTCTATGATAGATCAGCGCGGTAAGCCACTTCCAACAAATTAATGATATGCTGATTAGGCTGAACCAATGTTTCGTACATCGTTAGTGAAGACACCAGACGGCATCATCTCGAATGAATCTCCTCTTTCAGGGCCTGCCTCCGAAGGATCTGAGCTTGGCCCAGAAGAGACCAAGACTTTCATCGAAGAGCCTGAGCCAGTCCCAGAAGAGACTGAATGTTCCCCTGAGCCAGTCCCAGAAGAGACTGAATGTTCCCCTGAGCCTGCCCCAGAAGAGACTAGTGCTGAAGGAGATAGCGAACAGTGGACTATTTCCCAAGTGACTGTTCATGCTGACGGCTGGCCGCTCGCTTCTTTGTTACCGGGGGGTACGCCTGACACCGAAACACTACAAGAGGCTCCTGATCAGGGCCACATAGCGCGAATTTCATGCTCGGACTTAAATCTATATGAAAATTGGGGAAGCCTGTCTTCGAAAAGAAGAGCTAAGAGGGCTAGCAAGCTTAGGTCTAGAGGACTTCCTGTCCCAAGCGAGACTGGTTTCATTTCAATAGTTGCAGATTGAGAGTGAGTTAGGGCAGCTTCAGCCAGGCAATCAAACCATTTACTTGCTACTCATGAATTCGTAACGGACCAAAAATAGTCATAGAGGTAATCCATGGGCCTGGGGCAAAATGGGGGTTTTCGCCCTTCAGTTTGATGGAGGGTAACAACGATCAGGAGCGGCTTCCATAAAGTCGATCTATGATTGGTTCGATGTTCCCCCTCTCCACTTTGGAGTGGCTCGGTCTCCCCAGGAAGTCAGGACAGCGAGTGGGTAATGGATGGTGGAGGGTAATAGCTAGACATAATTGGCTAAATAAGACCGTGTTTGAGGTATTCAGACCACGGTCTAAATCGTAGATATCGTCATTGATAGCTCATACGAAGACCGAGGCACATCCTAGGAAACGGGAGTTCAAGGGACCGTCTCCATCAGGGATCTCAGCTGAATTCGATGTGACAGTTGTACGCGTATTTTTGAATCTGCATTGTGGCCCACTTCAGTAGGCAATGTCACAATGGGCCAATGGAATCCCGCCTCATTGGGGCGGAGACTGAAGCAACTGAATTCACCTCAGCAGCGGCCGGTTGCTTCAATGTAATTGGTTAAGGAGGATGACTCAACATACTGGAGCAATCTCCATGAATTAATTTGATTGTCTGTCTTTCGTGGTCTTCATTTGGACTAGCGGGCATAGGGGTTTCTAAGAGGCTCGCCCTTTATAGTATTACCTTCAATCTCATCGCGTAGACGATCTTAGGGCTGTTCCAAACTGGAGGTTTCCAGAGCTCCCTAAGGGGCGTCTTACCACCTCAAACACTTCTGAACAGAGGCCACTGCAGTAGTTGGACTCCGTTTTTCCACAGTGACCCCTTCAGCAGGTAATGAACACAGTAAGCCAATGGGATCCCTCCTTGTGGGAAGTGGGGACTTGGCCCCTGCCTGTCTTAAACTGCTGTCTGGCTGGAGTCATCAGTCTGGCTAGAGTCGTCAGTCTGGCTAGAGTCGTCAGTCTGGCTAGAGTCGTCAGTCCTATGCGGCAAGCCATACGACTCTTAGCGACTGAAGCCCGCTCTGGAGATATACACAGGGGTTTAGGTCCCCCTGGGCCTAGGCATGTGGTCTGAACACCTACGAGGTCGGGGGCCTTAGAGCAGAGGGCCGGGGTGGCGTGCCCAGGTACCGATGGCCAGCGTCATAAGGTCGGATGCACCTGCCCTGGGCCATCAGACCAGATATTGCCGACCGGGTACCCCCGACCGACTCGATCATCAGACGCTGGTCGTACGACCAGCTTGACCGCAGGACCGCCGACTGGCGACCGTATCAGGCGTGAGTCCTCAGCGGTCATTTATTTACGTTCTTGCGGCCCCGCTGGTCTGCTGGTTCGCCGGTCCGCTGCTATCCTGGACGCACTACAACTCTTCTTCCTCTTCCTCTATGACAGGCCCGGCAATTCCAACAGTCTCGAGCAATTGTGAATTGGTCAAGTCTACAGTACTGCTGGCGTTTCGGCGCCCGATCATCTCGCGGAGTGGCCGTGTGATCAAATGCACTCCTCATTTACTGTAACCAGAGATGTTCTGCCACTTGGTACTCCTGGCACAGGAAAGGCTAGTGGGTAAAAATAATCACCGCCATCCCGTCAGCCTTGTGCGAACTCTTAAAGAGGGACGCGGCGCTCTAGCATCGTGAACATCTGATCGAGAGTGACCACGCATCTTCAGAACCTTCGCACTCTTCAACTTCAATATTCTGGCAAACCACAGGTAGCCCCAAGAGGAGAGAAGAACAACAAATGAATCATCGTCTGGATAAAAACGTTAATTGTCATTGGTTGGCTGCTATGTACTCCTTTCTCCACCTTGGAGTAGCCATGTGTTCTGCACTACCTTGGTACATGTTTTGGACTGTTTGAATTAGATTGCACGGGAATGAACTGTTTCCACGGACCACGCAGTCGATTATGATTGTTATTATGTGTTGTACGCTGGTCTTTTGCAAAGGACTGTGGAATGGACAAAAGTACTGGCCGCACCCAACGGACCACTGTCCCCAGTCTAGAACCGCTTGTACATTCCTGGGGATGATGGTGGTGATTCGATTTCTCCGGTCTGGTCCGATCACTCGGGATGGAGCGGAGCCAATAGTGGCCTTGAAGCATGCTGAAAGTTTTTCTTGCCGAGGATTTGGGGTAGTGCCAGATATTAGGAAATGCACGGACCTGCTTTTGATGTGGAGAAGGTCTATTGGCTAGCCAATCGTTTCATTGATAATGCCTTCTATTTTTGACCGGTCAAGTGCGTTGGAAGTTCCATGACAATTTCACCGTTCCCTTGTAGTCACCCTTTCTTGTAGTATGTCTACCTCTTTAATACAATTAGCCCCATTTTTTGTAACGCTGGACGTACTGGAAGTAGTATCTCTGTGTTGATGGTGATTTGAACGTAACTCAGCAGTAAAATGTTTTCATTAATTGAACGCCTGCTTAATGACCTTATTCTTCTCCTTTTGTTAAACTATGTTTACTTGCTTGGTAATATGTTTGTTTGTTGACATAGTAAATGTCCATGAGGACGTTGTCAAGTCGTTCGCGATCAACTAAGTTAGCCGCCCTTCAGTCACATTTGTCATAATTTTAACCTTGTTCACTCTCAATTGGTCATGTCTGTAAATGAAATCATGATGAACGTAATCCCACTCTCTAACATGCATCATCTCATCGACCACCTCTCTGTCCGGCTTAGATTTCATAAGTTGAGGAATCTTTTTAGTTACTTCATGCAGGACTGATGGGTCAGGTGCATTCTGGAATATCCTAGCAAGGGTAGAGATCATTCTCTCTTGTTCATATTTAGTAAGCCTGAGTCTTCAGTTCGGAACTGTCCATACCTATCATTGCATGGTCACCAAAATCCCAGATCTTGTGACATGTCGGAGATTCCTCTTCGGGAAGAAGCCTGGCCCATTGAGATTGAATCTGTGGCAGAAGCCATGGATTGAGGGCTTTTATGGCGTTGCGATAGTATTTTAGAGTAATATCGCTATCATCAATCCGAAGAGACCAAGGAAGCAAATAGGTCCGATTATCTTCCTCAAGTAATGTCATTCGAAGATTAGCTAGCATATGTTTAAGCTGACTTGAAGTGAGACCGTCTCGAAATGTTGGTGATGAGCGAATGTGAGCAAGCATCGTGAAAATAGACCCTTCGTTGTATGACCAGACATCTTGAGACTCGTACCCCCGGACGCTCTTCGTTGCGTTAAAGCAATAGCAGATGAGCGTTATGCTAGCATTCATCCCAAATGGCCGACGGGGATGGCTTGAGTTTTCACACTCTGAGTAGAGGCTGGATTGTTGTGAGGAAAGTCGCCCGATGAGGTGAAGGAGATATAGTACGTCTCGAAACCGGTGCAACAAAAACACTCTCAGACACTCTTTCTGGGCCCACTGCCAAGAGACACTAGAGCATATAGAGAACAGCCCCGGAATATCAATATTCCTGTACCAGTTTTGATACTATCATTTACTTTCATGAAATACGGTATTTTGTTTCGTTACTGTATTGGCGACGTAAGGGGCCTAGAATTTTCCATGGAAATGTCAACATGTCAAACACTACCTCAAGAACATAGCAGAACCTGTCACTTCCCTCCGCATTTCTGTCTCAGCGATGGGCTGGGGGTCTTAATGGGCACTAGATATTGCAAAATAGTGGCATATTTTACTTGCTTTATACACCTATGGACTACTTATGAACCTGCTTACTGTCAGAGTTACTCAGTCGGCATTAGCCCTTGGGATGTGCACCAAGCGTTTATGCACGGTCGGAACTAGACAGGAAGGTTGAACAGAGGCCGGTCAACACAGTATAAAGCGATGTCATGCATTAAGCTAAGAGCATGAAATATAACTCGTTTGGCCGTCAGTTCATCAGTCTCGTATTTATACTGTTCTAAATAATCACAGATCCTGGGGAAGGAGGTGCCATGTCAGGCAGAGGCTGTGTAGCGACTCAGGCAGCCACACAGCGTGGGGGCCAGCGGCTATCGAACAACAATTTAATGAACCCACACCCCACTTCTGATCTTTCCATGTCTTGCTACTGTAATCCTCCACAAATCTCTTGGCTCTTCACAGCCCCTGCGCATGTTCAATTTCAGCCGTAACCATCATCCGGCTATGTAAGTCTTGAAGTCACATTACGATAGCCTCGAGTCCTTCCTATCTCATATATGCAAAGCAAAATCACCGACAGTTATCCGTGATGAGTGGTGCCGAGGCCGCGTTTGTCGTTGGCCTCATCTCGGGCGCAATCTCAATCATCGAGGCCATTAAAACGATATATGATGCCGCCAAAGACGCGCAAGGTCAACCAGAGGCATTTCGTCAGGTGGCTGCACGCCTGCCACTTGTGATCAAAATCCTCCATAGCGCTAGAGAGAGGGCACAGGCGCTCGGCGAGACAGCACAGGAAGCGCTAGAGCCCACTCTAGAGTCATGCAAAGCGAAGGCTGAGGCGCTCCAAGAAATATTCCAGAAAGTTGTTCGGAAGAATGACGACAAGTGGTACGATCGATATAAGAAAACCGTGATTGGTGTATTGGGAAAACAGGGTCGAGTGGAAGGATTAATGGAGGGGATATTGAAAGATATATATGTGCTTGCGTGCGAGAAGCTGATAGGAACGGCTACCGATGCTGAAGTGAAGGAGATCGAAGAGGCGATGAAGCAAATGAAAGACATGCCTTCCTCACTCCCAGAGGAGACTACGGATGCCCTCCATCAGCAACATAGCGGCAGCGGCGATAATATTGGGGCTACTGGGAGATCAGTCCTGAACCTCCACAAGGGGACAGGGGATCAATATCACAATGAGATCGCTGGAAACGCCCATTTTGGGGGTAAGAGATAGTCCGATACGTGTTCTTGTCACGGGTTGACGTATGTGAACTAGACAATTCACCCAATTCGATTTTCAATGTCAATAGTATGTTAAGGAATCGTTCTCACTTTACTCCTTAGTTCATCTACCGTGGCTGACTATTCTCTTCCTGGGCAGACCACTATAATCTGCAGTATCTTGTCAGACCCCTGAAGAGAAGGGAGCAACGCTTGTCGGACGCTGAGAACCGACGTTTCCAAAACACTCACCAGGCCTATGAACCTATCACACTTTCTGGTGCGAATTCAGGCCTCCAGATAGCGATTAACAATGCCCCAATCACTGCACAATTCCATCTTTACCCAGGTAGGTATGGAAGGGATCTAAGAAAAGGTCAAAGTCACTGATAGCACGTCTTATCCATAGAACGAACAGAAATCTCACCATGTGGAGTGCCCTTCGTCCGTGACTTGAATGTTGTCGAAGCTGGAAGACTACTAGATGAAGTCCACGAAAAATGCTCTACGCTAGCATCTTGCATAGCTTTTGCTAGCATGGGGTAGGCCGAAAATCGGGTCGATCAACTATTGGCTGTTGCTAACAGAAGAAGGAAACCAAGATCAACCTTCGATTACCGCCACCAAACAGGGGACCAACGCCGAAGAGAATCAGTCTATTGTGATCGAATACTACTAGACTTGGAACAGATCGAGGAAGACCTGCGCCATATCGCAGCACATAGTCATCATCCGCGCCAATATAAAACAGGACATACAAGGGGCTTGGAAGAAATGAAAACAAGACTCAGGTCCTGCATTGACAGGCTACGTTTACTAGATAGTAGCACCACGTTGTAAGTCCACTTTGACTTCTTCGCGCCAAACATTTCTAACCAAGCACTATTAGATTATCCCAAGAGGCATTGAAACATTCGATATGTACCTTGCTCGGTGAATTAAGCCTTATCAAGGCTGCTGTCAAAGTGAAATCCAGCACCCACGTCGATCAAATAGCGACCGCCCCGAAAAGCATTGGCGAAGCCAGACAATCAGAAACTTGGGTATTTTCGAGAGATACCTCGATGAGTTCTACTGCCGATGCCGGACAAAAAGTGAAATCCCCAAGAAACACTGAAGTCGCACATTCAAAACCGTGGGTGTTCTCGAGACGTGAAACGCAAATAGTGACCGCCCCGAAAAGCATTGGTGAAGCCAGACAATCAGAAACTTGGGTATTTTCGAGAGATACCTCGATGAGTTCTACTGCCGACGCCGGACAAAAAGTGAAATCCCCAAGAAACACTGAAGTCACACATTCAAAACCGTGGGTGTTCTCGAGACGTGAAACGGGAAGGAAGCCCCACAAGGAAGAATGTGGAGTCTGCATGGGAGGAGGTATGTTCAGCGCCAGGGCAGAATTTCCCTCATGGTAGCCACCAGACTGGGGAGAGAATCTGAGGTCCGAAGGCTGCTCAAGTTAGGTGTGGAGACCGACTCAAAGGATTCCTTTGGGTATACTTCTCTGCTTATTGCCGCAGAATGTGGTGTGCAAACGGTACTTGAAGTGTTGCTTGCAGCTGGCGCAAATGTCCACTGGGCGAATGACAATGGTCAAACAGCACTGATACGTGCTGCGGAAAAGGGAAATACCGAAATAGTCCAAATACTCTTGGATGCCGGTGCGAACATGAATGTTGCTGATTCCCGAGGAAATTCGTCACTTTATCTGGCTGCAGCGGAGGGACATGAGAACGTGGTTCGCGTCCTACTCGGTAACGGCGCCATCATTGACACCAAAACATCGAAATCGCCACTTCTTGCTGCAGTCCGGAAGGACAAATGTGAAATAGCAAGACATTTACTAGACCGGGTCACGGCCGTCAAAGGAAAGGGGAATTATCTCGAAGCAATATATCAGATATCACAAGAAAATGAAGAACCAGACGTGTTCATATTACTGCTTAGCTTCTATGTTTTCAAAATGCACAGGTATTGATGTTCTCAGAAATGGGAACTCAAAACATTTTGTCATACCATGTTGAAATTCCGGTACAGTAGATGGTTTGCCCCCCATTGAGAAGGCCAGGTAATTGATCTCATTAATCGACCGAACTCTTTGGCATAGTATCTATTGATATAGGGCTCCCTTGTTATTTTTGTAGCTACATAATCACCTCCAAAAAAAAATGCATTTCATTCCGAACCCATGCGAAGGGATGATTGCATTTTACAAGCGCTAGGTTGCCAGATTCGCGAGGCAATCAATGATCTGGTTTTTGCCACGTTTGCACTAGTTCATCGCCAACACAGTTACGAGACAACGCACCGTAATTAATACAGTACATTATGGTATTGAGATTGGTACAGGAATATTGATATTCCGACTCTATCCCTAATGTGTTCTAGTGTTTCGTAGCGGTGGGTAGAAGAGAATTACTTGAAGAGTGTGGGTGGTTGCACCGGTTTCGCAACGTACTGTAACTCATTTGGGACTGTACATCTACAAATGCTCCGCTGACTTGTCTGTAGCAAAAGTGACCTCCATCTGAAAGGCGACTGCTCTTGCAGTGGAGATACGAAAGCGGTGCCACGTGGCGACGGAATCGATTGTGCATAATGGCGGGACGGACCGCAACGCGAACCCCTGAACCGCCCGACCGCGACGAACACGAAGAGTCACCGCCACGATTATCGAGGCCGAGACGCACTACCAGACCACCGAGTAACTATGCTCGGGATCAAGAGATCGACAATGGCCAGAGAGCGACACGCTCTCAACTGAGGAAGAAAACGCAAGACAAGCCAGCAACTCATCGTGACGCGGTCACTTCGGATGACTCCGCGACGGAGAGTGACGACCTCAACACCGCCACACTCGTGAAAGAGCTCATTAAACTCAGGCGAGAGATCAGGCGACGCGATGAATTGCACAAGGACGAGCTCCGAAAGGTTAAGGATGAATTCAGCGCCGCCCTTGCCGAAGTTCGACACGAGCTACAGACCCTGACGGACAGGCCCCTGACACCGCAATCCCACGCCGAGACATGCGCTCAGAACAACCACGATGAGATCCTCCGCGAGATTCAATCCCTGCGCGATGCTATCAGTCCTTCCATTCCTACTGGTTCCCCGTCCTATGCAGATGTCGCCCGTACTCCTCCACTTAGTCACCCGAGCAACATACGGACGCTCTCAACGTTAAATACAACACCGACCACGTTCACCGACACATTGTATTGTACAATTGACACCTCGAGGATGGCAGAAAATGGAAACGAGAGGATTTCCGCAGGCCCAATCCGGGCGACCATCGAGACAGAGATCCGGAAGATGGAAGACCACATACACTGGCGTTGTCGCGCCGTCACTGTCGACCCGAAGAACACGAACCGGATCAGAATAGCGTGTCGCGATGAAACCGAACACCAGTTAGTCAAGAAAGTGGCGGAAGCAAAGATCGGTGCGGGAGCCCGGGTACTTCGGGACGAGCTCTACCCGATCAAAGTCGATAGCGTCAACAAAGCCGCAGTGCTAGATGAAAATGATGAGATCCGAGCCGGAGCTGCGGCAGCCTTTAGCGAGGAGAACGAAGCTACCGTGGCTAAGATCGCATGGCTCAGTAGCAAGGAGAGTGCGAAGGCCTACGGGTCAATGGTCGTTTACCTGACCAAAGGTACTGACGCACGGAGGCTCCTGGCCGACGGGTTCTTTCACGCTGGAGGAGAGTCTGGCGTGACCAGCACCTTTGAATATCGATCACGACCGATGCAATGCTACAACTGCCAGGAGATTGGCCACAAGGCGTTTCAGTGTAAGAACGTCCAGAAGTGCGCAAAATGCGCCACGGAGGGCCATCGCCACAGTAACTGCGACCAAACGGTTCTAAAGTGCGTCCCATGCGGAGGCCCACATGAATCGTACAGCAAAAACTGCCGGAAACTCTATCCGCCACGTCATGAATAGAACCCTCCGAATAATCCAATTGAATGTGAGGAAACAGGGAGCGGTTCATGACAGCTTGATGAACGACGAAGAAACCCAGGGGGCAGTGGCACTAGCGATTCAAGAACCCCAAGCGAGGCGAATCCAAGGCCGGCTTTTGACAACCCCGATGGGACATCACAAATGGACGAAACTGGTTCCCTCTACCTGGAGGGAAGGCCGGTGGGCAATCCGAAGTATGCTTTGGATTAATAGGGATGTGGAAGCAGAACAAGTGCCGATCGAGTCGCCGGATCTGACTGCGGCGGTCATCCGCCTCCCTGAGCGCCTGATATTTATGGCATCAGTCTACGTAGAGGGAGGAGATGCCGCGGCATTGCTCGAAACATGCGATCGCCTACGCAAGGCGATCACAGAGGTACGGCGGCACACAGGCACAATGTTGGAGATCATAATTGTGGGAGATTTTAACCGCCATGATCAACTCTGGGGAGGAGACGACGTGTCTTTGGTAAGACAAGGTGAAGCGGACCCAATCATCGACTTCATGAATGAATTTGCACTCAGCAGTCTACTCAAACGAGGCACAAAGACATGGCATGGCGCAGGACAGAATGGGGATTGCGAGTCCACGATCGACCTCGTCCTGGCCTCGGAAAACCTAACGGACTCAATGGTTAAGTGTGCCATACTTGGGACAGAGCACGGGTCGGATCACTGCACCATTGAGACCGTATTTGATGCCTCATGGTCGCCCCCAAAACACCCGGAACGACTCCTGCTGAAAAACGCTCCATGGAAAGAGATCAATGTTAGGATTGCGAACACCCTAGCCTCCACTCCGCTGGAGGGTACCGTGCAGCAGAAAACCGATCGACTTATGTCCGCGGTCCGGGAAGCGGTGCATGCCTTGACCCCGAAGGCCAGACCGTCACCACACGCAAAGCGATGGTGGACAGATGACTTGACACAGCTCCGTCAAATATACACATACTGGAGAAATCACGCACGCTCGGAGCGACGGGCGGGACGAAAGGTACCCCGTCTAGAAGAGATGGCCCAAGGCGCGGCGAAGCAATATCACGATGCTATCCGGCAACAAAAGAAAAAACACTGGAATGAATTCCTCGCAGACAACGATAACATATGGAAAGCCGCAAAATACCTGAAGTCGGGAGACGACGCAGCGTTTGGAAAGGTCCCGCAGCTCCTGAGAGCAGACGGATCGACCACCACTGATCACAAGGAGCAAGCAGAAGAATTGCTGACCACATTCTTCCCACCTCTGCCAGACATTATTGACGATGAAGGAACGAGACCAGAAAGAGCACCGGTAGGAATGCCAGCTATCACGATGGAGGAGGTAGAGCGGCAACTGTTGGCGGCGAAGTCTTGGAAAGCGCCTGGCGAAGACGGCCTGCCGGTGATAGTCTGGAAGATGACGTGGCCCACGGTCAAGGAGAGGGTTCTAGATCTCTTCCAAGCCTCACTAGAAAGAGGCACGTTGCCAAGGCAGTGGAGACACGCGAAGATCATACCGCTCAAAAAGCCGAATAAAGAAAATTACAGCATTGCCAAAGCATGGAGACCAATTTCTCTCCTCGCGACGCTGGGTAAGATACTGGAATCAGTGGTTGCGGAAAGGGTCTCACACGCGGTGGAAACGTACGGCTTGCTCCCGACCAGCCACTTCGGGGCCCGAAAGCAGCGGTCCGCGGAGCAAGCACTCGTGTTTCTGCAAGAGCAAATCTACACAGCGTGGCGCGGCCGACGGGTATTGAGTCTGATCAGCTTCGATGTCAAAGGAGCCTACAATGGAGTGTGCAAAGAACGATTGCTTCAGAGGATGAAAGCGCGAGGTATACCGGAAGATCTGCTCCGGTGGGTTGAGGCGTTCTGCTCGGAACGGACGGCAACCATCCAAATCAATGGCCAATTGTCTGAGGTCCAAAGCCTGCCACAGGCTGGACTGCCGCAGGGTTCGCCGCTGTCTCCGATCCTCTTCCTCTTCTTCAACGCAGACCTCGTACAACGACAGATCGACAGCCAGGGCGGAGCAATTGCGTTCGTGGACGATTTTACCGCATGGGTGACCGGACCAACGGCACAGAGTAATCGGGAAGGTATTGAAA
>JAYXSC010000023.1:0-17912 GCA_037414295.1 Penicillium sp. F2(2024) | reverse complement strand
CTTATCGCGATTATCACACGATTCGATCTAGAAACCTTCCAGATGGATGCAGTCAATGCGTTCCTGAATAGCTCGCTAAAAGCACCCGTTTACTGCCGATATCCACCAGGATTAGGCAAGAAATCGATGGTATTACGCCTGCATAAAGCAGTCTATGGCCTACGGATCGCTGGCAAGCGATGGGAGGATGATATCAAGCATATGCTTCTGTCAATTGGATTCAAACCATGCCCTGATGATCCTGCCCTATATACCGATAATCGAATGATCATCATGATATTCGTGGACGATTTCCTCGCTGCCTATCATCGAAATGATAGCGATCATGCTCAGCAGGTGAAAAGAATGCTTATGGAACGATTCGAAATGAAAGACTGCGGTGAATTGACCCAATTCATCGGCATTCGAATCGTACGAGATCGATCTAAGCGAAAAACCTGGCTGAATCAAGCAGCATATATCGAGAAGATCACTGCCCGATTCAATCTTCTAGATCAGAAAGCCCCAAAACTGCCACTTCCAGCCACAGTCAAACTAGATCCAATCCTATCGGAACCGATCGATCCAAAGACGATCAAGCTATATCAGCAGAAGTGTGGTTCTACCCTATTCCCTGCCGTATGGACCCGACCAGACACGGCATTCGCCAATCAATTGCTGGCGAAATCGCTTACTCGCTGCAACGAGAAGCATTTGGCTGCAGTAGATCATCTGATATCATATCTTTATGCCACTAGGGACCTTTCGCTCACTTTTGACAGCGAAATGAGAGCTTCTATCTTCACTGCAGCGTCCGATGCTAGTTTTGCTGATAATCCTGATAGGAAAAGCTCTGAAGGATTCATATTCACCCTATTCGGTGGTCCAATCGAATGGAAGGCACGCAAGCAGAAGACGATTACCACATCGACCACAGAGGCCGAATTGCTAGCTATTAGCCACGCGGCTAAGCAGCTATATTGGATCAAGCGCCTATTCGCATTTATTCAATTCGAGACCGACCAATTAGATTCGATTCAATGCGATAATCAACAGACAGTCGATTTACTCACGCGCGAGAAATCATCATTTCAAACCAAGCTTCGCCATGTTGATATTCATCAGCTATGGATCCGTCAAGAAATCCTAGCTAAACGCCTGCGAATCGAATGGGTTAAATCGGCTGATATGATAGCCGATGGCCTGACGAAGCGATTATCCATAGAGAAGCATAACGCCTTCATTCGCCAGTTGAATATGGAGATATTGCCGGCCGAACCAATCGAAAGCAAGCATTAGACGCCTTTTCGTCTCATTCAGCTCTCACTTTGATCTCAAATCGAGAGCTGAGGGGGTGTGTCAACATGAGAATGAGCATATGCCGCCGAATGTGATCGAATGTGGCCGAATGGAAGCTAGTGTGTCACATGATCACATGACCCCATCCCTCGATGATCTTCAACGATCTATTCCATGAATGGAAGAGCTTCAACACTCTATGCATTAGATTGATTCGCATCATTTCTATGGTATTCTACCATGATTCATTCCTTCGATAAATACTGCCTGTTCCCCCATAGCTAGTTCGATCAAGTTCAACCATTGATGATATTCGATAGTGTCCTATCAATCTGAGTCCTTCATCATTCGTTAGCTTCCGATTCATGTGAATCGTATGCCTGAGTCTATCTGATCCGATCGTACACGAACGATCCGTGTGCATCATTGTGTATCTTGATTCGATAGTGCATAGGACGATCTGTGCACTCCCAAGGATTTATACCCACCCCATAAATCCGATAATATTTTTCTTTTCTCTTTCTAATTTTTCGTTGTTAGCTATGTGCCCCTTGCACTATGCCTATTAATAACAAAACTCGCAAACAGAATAGGCTTATCTAGTATCAATCTATTCTAACTAACGGGTCTGTTTCTAAGTCGCCCTACGAACATTGCTTCTCCCGTGGTGTTAATTATGTGATAGACTCAAAGCATCGCAACTATGCTAAGTGCACCCGTCGCGGTCGTAAATGCGCGAAGAAGTTTTATAGCGAGTCCGAGTGGCAGAAGGTTCTCCGTGAATAGAAGAAAATTGATAATAAGCTTGCTTAGGCTAAGCAACAGCAAATAGAAATAATAATAAAGATTATCCGCCTTCGCAAATAGCGATAGTTCTTGCGGACTCGCAACGATCGGATGTTAAATCACGATACCGAAATAATAGAGCAGTTAAATGCTGAGAATCCTCTTAGTACCGAGGATCTTGCGGAGCTAGACCGTCTTGCTGATAAAGACAATGCTCGCACGCTTGCCGCCACGTTAGAGAATCCTACTCTAACCTAGATCCTTGAGATGAACCTATTGTTACCGTCTTTCTAGGGCGACTTGTCCTTTTCCGTGCCTAGTAGCGTTGGTAGAACTGCTGAACGAGCTGGTGGCAGCCTATTAGGTTCTCGATAGGTTCCTATATATTTTCCAAGGTATCGTATCCTCGCTATTTTACTAGGTAGTAGGGTTTTCCGCTAACTTTGTTTGTGTCTAGGATTTCCTTAACTTCGTACTCGTTTTCTGTTTCTTCCTCGATTTCGACATTAGTAGCGACTTCGGCGTTCTTAGGTGCTTTTTCTAATAATAAGATATAAAATATTGCATAGATACGTCGTATACTTTCGGGTAGTCTTAGTCGATAATTAAGTAGTCCTGTTTTTTCTTTAATTTCAAATAGTCCTAGTTTAAGATAATCGAGTTTTACGCTAGGTCGTCTAGTGCGAATATTGCGTCGTAAGAGGTAAACTTTCTCCCCTCTCTAAAAATCTAGCGCCTCCTAGCGCGATTAATCGTAGTAGTTTTTTATACGTATATTAAGAAACTCGATATCTCTCGAAAGTTGTAGGTATAGTTGTTTTAATCTAGTCGCTAGTAGTCGCGACGACTCTATAAGTAGTTGTTTTCTAATTAGTTCTCTAATTATAGTAGGATTAAACCTATAATTCGCGAAGAAAGGTGTTTCCTTTATTATTAAATATATTGTATTATTATATATAAACTATACTACTAGCAATAATCCTATCTAGTTATCCTACTAGTAATTCACGTAGTATCTTAGGTATTATTCTAAGGTTTAATTCACTCTTTTAGTCTATCTATTAGTCTATAGATAGTATATAGTAGAGAGTCTATGCTTAATCCTAAGTTAATCTGCTAGTAATTACTATATATTAGATATAAATAACTTATCTCTATCCGAGGTAATCTTACTTAGTGTTCTATAGTTAGTAAATATATATCTAAGTAATAGGTTAGCTATCTATTAAGTATTAATAGTTTCTATTGTTAGGATTATATAGGCGTATTTAGTTAGTTAGTCGACGACTACTATAATTATATTATTTCCTTCTAATATAGGCAACTTCGTGATAAAGTCTATAGTAATCTATTCCTATAGTCGTTTTAGTACTTCTACTAATTCTATTATCCTATATAGTATATATTGTAATAGTTTATTTCGTTAGTATAAATTGTAACCCTAAATATATTTTTTTACTTTTCTATATAATACTAGGATATAATAATTTCGTGTAATTTTCTCGATAGTTTTTTTAATACTAAGGTGTCCTTATATTAGTTCGTTATAATATTATTAGATAATTTCTATCTAGAGGTTCCTAGGAATATATACTAAACTATATATATAGACGATACCGTTACGTATTAACGTAGTCTCGTTGCCTAGAACCCTCTAAATTAACTCGTTAGTTTCTATACTAACTCGAATCTTCTCTAGCTATTCGTTGTTCTATAATTCGCTAGTAGCTATAAGAATTTAGTAATTATAGATAATATACCCTTCGCTATCTATAGTAAGGATAGTAGGTACTACAACCATTTGTGCCGACGCGGCCGGATTCGGCCGTCGCCCTCGATCAGGTTTAGTGTTGACGCCAGAGGCCCCTTTCGGGTTTAGCCTGTCTTGATGCGGTTTGGCGTCGCGCTAGTCCCAAGATGGCATCCTGACCTCAGTCGTCCCAGTCGAGTTTAGTGCGTCCAGATACAGTCTAGCGCCTCGCGCTTTTCCCGAACAGGCGTCTGCCATCCGTCACCGCCGATCACCTCCACCGCAAAGAATATAAAACTTGGTGCGTCGCTCGACGTCCTCGCCCTCGTCGTGCTACACTCCGCTCGCGCGCGGCCAGGTCTCACGGTCTCGCCGCAATGAAATGATACCGTCTTCCCGGAGTACGCGGCACCGGACGCCCTGTTTCAGCTGGTTGCCTCGTACACGGAGCAGCGTTCTTTCTCCACCGGCCGGAACATAACCTGGAGGTCGGCGGCCCTGTCTACTGGTCCATCGCTCTGGCAATGTCTCCTTTCAGCTATACCTGGTTGGCGGTTTAGCGATCTCTGCCGGAGAGAGCTTGCCACTGCGTGTGCCCGTGCGGACTGGCCTTCTCTCCTCGCCTGTATGTATCCTATCCCATGGTGAGCGTTAACGATGCCTGACTATCGGCCTGAGGACTGGGTGATTTATTGTCTTTGGACAAAGCGCCTACCATAGCAGGTGAATCAATTCTCGCTTGTGTATGCTCTACCCAATTTCCGAGCAGAAAGGTACTTGCGTGCCATTGCTGGTCTTCTCTCCCCAATCCCTGCCTTGAAGCCGTGGCGGAGAATGACCGGAAGTCCCGCTTGTTCGCCCTCGCCAAGCCTTTTGCCTCGTCAAAAGCCTTGGAATAGTCCGCAATTGAATGCAAAAACACTGTGATGGTATTGGCGAGGAGGCATTCGGCCGCGACATGCTAATCCCTCAAGGCGATCCTTCGACTCCAGGCTCCACCCTATCAAGGGCGCCGCGAGGCTATTAGATGCATGCACGTGCAGATCGGGCAAAATTTAATGATGCGATACTACTCTATCATCCAATTGGAAAAATGCCGCATGCTACGGCGTCTTTGCCACCTGGTCCCTTGATCATTCTTGCTCCGAAAATTGGTGTCTCTCTGCGCTGACGGGCTTGAGCCCGTGGCGATCATCCAATTTCGAGGTCAAGTGACGTGAGAGGAAGAATCAGAGGTGCATATAAAGAGTCTTGGGATTCTGTCTTGCGGCGAGCATGCCGGACATGTTCTCCTCGCTTTCATCTCATTCAATCCTACACAAAAGGCACTTTGGAATCTTCGTGAGAGCGAAAGAAGCATTGTTCAGATATCAGTACACCTTGCCTGTTGTTCCACCCACCCTGGTTCATCTGTTCTGCCTTTTCTGGAAACATGGTCTCTATCGACCTAGACAACATCATCCATTATCAACCGCCCGCAATCCCAAAGCCCCCCTGCAAACCACTACATTCGACTGCTTCTTCTCATGCTTCTTCCCACCCCCCTTCGAATCAGCCTGTCCTGACCCATCCTCTACCCCCGCGACCCCCATGCCCTTCTTATGAGTCCCCGCGAACATGTCATCCTTGTCCACAAAATCCCTCTCCTGTTGTATCATCTTTGCCTTTTCACCGTGACGCCCATCTGAACGACTTCGATAACGAATTAACCGATTTGGAAATGACCGTATTTGGCAGCCGAGAGGTTCCAGGGTCATGCTTTGGGGGGAGAGAAGAGACTCAAGCAGACAGCATCAACGACGCCCAAGGAAGTGAACTCCATGAACTCGACGGTGGTAAGTGACCTACTCACCTGCGGGCTTCTCCGGCTTCTGAGCTCCCCAGCAGGTGCTCTTCACTTTCAGTTGCAGCCTAGACATATGCTTACTTTTAAAGAAGCCTCTTGCAACGACGATCGCTCTTGTGACGATTTAAGGCTTCTTTCAGAGGACGCTACTATGCCGCGAGATACCGCCGCCTCATCATATGATGTGGAGACATACCGATCATTTGCAACCGGTACACCTACTTCTCCTGTTGCAGTTGATGGCCACATTTCACTAAACGAACTGTGTTCCTTCCAAGGTTAGTAGTGCGTCTGATGATAAGGTTTTCCAAGGTTGCTTATCATCATACGACTCCAGATCCTTCACCCTTTGAGCGCAATGAACCGCAGCTCTCCATACTTGGCTATGAAACGGAAGTCAACAGCATGGTGGCTGGAGAACCACGCCATGGCCGCCCTAGCAATCATAACTATAATACTTCAAGAGATCTAGCCCCGTCGCCTGATCCCACCACAACTGTTCCGGCTGGAGATGAACCAAATCCTGCAAATTTCCGGCCTCTTAGGTCAAGTCCTGAATTTAGTGTAGAGCGATGCAAGCCGAGTTCTCCACCCGCCATGGAGGCACATTTCCCCCAATTAGATGGGATGGACCTTATAGCAACTCCCGACAGCCCTCGGCACCTAGAAGTGCACAGCAATGACAATGACATCCATTCGACAGAAAATTGCCTTGGCGACGAAGCGCCATCGAACCCTATCCCCTCTGGTCTGGAAGAACAAACAGAGACGATTTCTATGCCGCGGGGGAATGATTCACCAAGAGATCCATCTAACTCGTGCTCCGTATCGGTTGTTGTGTCTGTACCCCGGTCCCGTGGATTGCCAACACCAACGTCCACTAGAGCTGGCTCCACACGCCGTACCAGGAAAAGGAAAACTCGAGCAAAGTTCGCTTGCGATGTTGACTGCGATGGCCCTGACGACTCTGACTATACGGATGGAAACGATTCTGGGGTAACTGAAATCGTTGCGTCACCAGGTTTACCCAACAGACCAAGGCGAACTACTGTAGCGAAGATCCGACCCGTTCAGGCTCGACGTGAAAGCTCGTATCGCGTGTTTTCCTCGCCTGCTCCAGAAGAGGAAATTTCGAATCCAAGACCCGGCACAAATCTGCAGGACGTACAAACCATTCCTATCAGAGGATTTCTCACGCGGCAGACATTCTTGTCAAGAATCATCTACTCATGTACCTTCGAAGAGGATCGGCAACCTTCTTGTCCGAATGGACCACCGAAAGCTCTTGCGTGTGAGGAAAGCTTAGACAAGACACGCCGCACCACGAAGCCCAGCAACAGAAAGCCATCAGCGCATGCGACTCGTTTTCTGCCTGATGAAGACGAACTCTTGATTGAATTGAAGGAAAAACAAAGTCTCCCGTGGAATCGGATTGCGAAGCATTTTCCAGGGAGGTCGAAGGGTGCTCTACAGGTTCACTATAGTACGAAGCTCAAGAACCGAGGAACGAGAAGTCTCGGGCGAGGTCGGGGTAGCAAGAGATGATTTTACCATTCTTCTACCGTCAACATGAAGGTTCATAAACATTTTGAGCACTTTTGGGGTTGGCATATAGGTCTTGGCGCTGGATAGAAATACGATGGGTCGCTTGAACCTATTTTATAGTTTCCGAAAACTAGGGTTGTGAACTGTAGTACACTGCTAGCAGTACGAGTAAGTAGACATCATGGTAGAATTGCATGGATAATCAAACCCTGAGGAAACATTCAATCATAGATTTCTCTACGCATGAGTTCGGTATTGATTGCCATTACGAGGCTCCGCATTGACTAGTTAATTATGTTGCAATTGCCGACCGGGACAGCGCGGCTCAAAGCTTCTCACCGTTCGATGCTCCAGGTGTGCTCAGGGGGTTTAGCAATAACAGTGTGCCCGAAAAATCTCATACCTTGAGACAATTCATACCCCCAGCACACCCCCAGCATACCCCCAGCACACCCCCAGCACACCCCCCGCACACCCCGAGCACACCCCGAGCACACCCCGAGCATTTCGAGGAAAAAGATTCCCTCATGGCCGTTCATGAAATGGATTGCTACATCACGTTTATATTTGTGATGCTTTGTAAGTTAGCTTTTAGCACTACGACTTGACATCAAAGTAGTGATCAGCCATTGATCGATACCTCTTTTGCTTTAACACATTTTACTTTTTTTAGAAGACCCCATCTTACGCACCACTATCGCCAGCTGTCCGTTGAAGAGCCACGAGCTCGGTGGAGAAGGAAAAAAAAACTATTTATTTACCACCAAGATTGGGGTTAATTATTTGCGTCAGGTTGAGTCCATGTTAGATATCTGAGGTAAAATTACCGGTTTTAGCTGCCAGGAATGCCTCCCTACTCTGCGGACGATAAACATTATTTGGGCTTGCTGGCTCAAAATACTTATAACATTCAGCTCCCCCGAAGATCTTTCATAATTCTTTCTGGAGTTTATGGATTTATCAACCGTCTCTTCCATTCACAAAGACGACGAGGGTGCCATGTTCTCGCATAGTGAATGTGGTAGCTGTAAGCGCAAGGCAGGGCCAAAGACTCTGCAAGATCACATATCTTGTCTCTTCCTGTCGAATTATTGTACGACATCCTAGACTATCTACCCGTGGAAGATGTGGTCTCTTTCGTATTCTGTCGATGGGATTTTTTCTTGGCATCTACGGATTTCCTCAAACATGAAATCGGACCAAGCCCTAAGAACCTCGAGACTCTCACAAAACTGTTCATGCGCTATCCATGGCCAAAAAGATGGCTTCAATGCATAATCCAGCGTGCCATCTCCGATGAACCGCCAATACTTCGAGATATCGATACGCTCATGGCAGTCCACGCAGGAAATCGGTTGCCCGAAGATGTGTTCCGAGTGACTGTTCATAACTGTGCAGAACACAATTCGCCTATACTGGATAGTTGGATCACTTGTGACCACCATGAAGCGATCGATCATTACTTAAGAAGCTGCCCATGCGCCATTTTCGACACAAATGGCTTAAAAATGACCCCCCTGCACATCGCTGCTATGAAGCAGGATACGAAAACTGTTGAAACTATCTGCAAAGTTCTTCATAACATGAAAGAATCAAAAGAATCTATTTACATAGATCAGCGCGATAAGCTTAATAATACTGCACTGTCATGGGCAATATTAAAGGCTTCCTTGCCCATTGTACAAGCCCTCGTCCGTGCTGGGGCTGATGTCAATCAAAGAGACGCGATCTCCACACCTCTCATGGACGCGTGCTATCAAGGAGATGAGACGATCATTGTATACTTGATGGACTGCGGCGCCGATATTGCCATCCGTAACTCCTTTCATCAATCAGCGTTAGAGTACATCATGACAGGGGACAGCCAGAAAAAACATGATTTACTGCGGCAACTAGGACATTCTGCAAGCCAACCACAGCTCAATCAAGCACTTTTACATGCTTTCGACACCTCAAAGGAATTCTGCCCGATTCTGGTGCAGTGTGGTGCAGATCCTCGAGACGTGGGCCTGGAAACCGAACATTACCTTTCCAATTTGGATACGTCTGAGCCCCTGGAAAATCAAACAGAGCCTTCCAAGCCAGTCCCAAATAATCCTACGCGGCGCGTCGGAGACATCGATGGGGATAACCAACATATTGAGATCGCACACCAATTTTCAAGAGAGTCTAGTCCTCAGAGAACATGGGAACGGCGAGAGACCGGCGACAGCCTTCTCACTCGTCCGGCTTGCGTTTGTTCAAGGGATGAATATCGACAAACCGATGCATGGTTTCTCGTCGGAAGAGCTATTATGCAAATCGTACGCCTCGGTCCAATCGATATGTGTACGTATATTTTTCATCTTACCTGGTGCATTCATGTTACGGCGCGTCAAGAAGTTTCAGACCCTAAAAGTCGAATCCCCAACATAAAGGTTATCGATTCACGCGGATTCAAGCGCCGCAAGTATGGATGGAAGAACATCAAAACCATTGTCGGTGTTGTTTTTATGGGAGATTTAACCGAGAATTTCCATCAACGAGCACCCAGGACTTATCTCAAAATAGAGTGGACGGAGATAGAGCCGACAGATTACGCGCTCTGTCCAGGTAGTTGCAGCTGGGTCACAAGGACCGAAATTATAAAAAAATGGGCCAAAGTTTGGCCAGTCGAAAAATCGCAGAGGCTTGAAACAATCAAACAGCTAGGTATGCTCAATGGAAAAGGCGAAGCTAGATAGAGATCCCATGTTTGAGCGAAGAGGTTGGACAACAACGAGGCAAAGATCAGAAATTGAGAATCTTCTGCCAAATTTCACGGCTCCGAGTTGATAAATTGTACCTTGGGAATTGGGTAATAGCTTTCCTGTGATATTATTAGTGAGATCGCAACAAGTCTGTAAGAAAAGTGAATATAGTATCCATACCAATTGGGTCTCGGAAAGTGGCCAACCCTTCGATCTCGATGTCAGAATGTAAACTTCTCCGGTTTTCTTCAATCGAATAATCATTTGAATATCTGCAAAGCATTCTGAGCAGTACTCAGTAGCTTTCCTGAAGAGCGTGTTTCTTCTTCTCCGTGTCTTTTGATCAATAGAGTGTGGGGAAACGGTTTTTGGCTTGAAATTGACGTTCATTTTGAAGGAAAATCCACGGTAAAAGGAGTCAAGAGGACATTCACAGAAGGTGCTTATGTGCTTGAATTGGGTAATACCTTGTGATGAATTGTAAGGATACCATTATATTTTCTACTGGTGTTAGTCTTCTTCTGTAGCTAGACGGTTGAGATGATCACTGTTTAAAGACCTAAATTTGCCATAGACCACAACTCCTTCCATAAAGCTCAATATTTTGAGATTTCATTCTGGCATTCGTTGATGAACTTTGCTCAACGTTTCCCAACTAGCCTGTCGTACAATTTGTATTAACAGCTTTATGTTCACCGTTCATCAACTTTCCCGGCGTTGAGCCAAAGAAGTCAACAGGCTAATAACATGTAGTTCGAGTAGTTGAATATGTGATCACAATACTGATTGGCTGTCAGAATTAGACGAGTGATGGCTTGAAAAGGGGTTTCTGTTTATGGGCTCTAGAATGTCCCGCACCGACATCCACTGGATTGCAGTGATATCCTATATAATCGAGGCAACGTTCTACCTGGGGTGCTTTATTCATTCTCGCAAAACTGGGGGGAGTCTGCGAAGCTCCCAGCGTCTTCCTATTCACCATGATCATGAAACACTATCTCTCGCTCGGGGTGATTGTTCTTTGGGCCAATGCCCATTTGACGGTAATGGAGCCAGTACCCTACGGGAATGGTACTCTCAACAACTCGCCTCTTGCTGCAGATGGAAGTGACTTCCCCCTGTAAACTACGACCGAATGCATTTGAAATCTCTGGAGAAGCAACCTACCGCATCGGGGACGATCAGGTACTGAAACTGAAGGGAAGCGCAACCCATGGAGGCGGCTCATGCCAAATTAGTCTTACGAAGGATCGAGTTCCGACAAAAGATTCTGAGTGGAAAGTTATCAAATCGTTCGAGGGAGGGTGCCCTGCAAACGTAGCGGGACAGCTTGCTGGGGGCGCCGATTCTGACAATTCCCTCCATCTTCCCTTCAGGATACCTGAAGGTATTGAACCTGGAAAATACACATTAGCTTGGACATGGTTCAATCGTATCGGCAATCGAGAAATGTACATGAACTGTGCACCGATTACTGTAATTGGCAACGATCAACCTGTGGCGCTCAAGAAGCCTGAAACCTCGTTCCCGCCCATGTTTATCGCCAATATCAACGGCTGCTTCACCAAAGAGACGGTGGCTATTCGTTTCCCAGAGCCCGGGAAGTTTGTTGAGATTCCACCTCAAGTGACCAATCTTGCCGATAAGAATGAACCCCCTTGTGTAGGTATTCCAACCCTTCATTTCAGTCCACCAACAGGAGTTGTGCCTTCTGCGCGTTCATCCGACCATTCTATAGGAATGATCCCTTCGAACGCAAGACCAAGTGTGTTGTACACAAAAGTTGCTCACCTCCGTGATTGTTGCTGCCGCTGAATTCAACCTTGTTCGTGATTCTTTGATGGAATTAATATATTTGCACTAACACCAGAGAGAGAAGTTATCTTGTTTATATCTCATGCTTCTTGTCATCGAACGGTAGCAAAAAGCACGCTACTGATATCTCCGAATATGACGACTCTTTTAAGGCAGATAATTCTCAATACGAACAGATTTGTTGTATTACATCTTTTCTTACAGTAGGAAGCAGTATTCTCAAAAGGAGAAGATACACTGGGCTTGATTTGCTTTACTTTGCATTTGTTATACAATGGGCAACCTGATCAAATTAATGTAAGAGGTGGCTGTTCGTAGGCTCTTGAAGCAGATACCGAATTCTGATATTTGCTGCTGCTTCAATGGCCCGCTCAAAGTTACAGCAGCTTCTCACTCGATCATCACAACAAAGGCTTTTCACTACACGTTCGTGGCCTCTTGTTGCCGCCAAACAGAGCGCTGATTCTCCTGATGAATTAATGGATGTGACATCCAATCGCTCGTCTTGAAGAAGGCAATCCACGATGTCAAGATACCCGAAGCATGCGGCCAACGAAAATGCGGTATCCCCAAGAGAGGATTTGATATTGATATCCAGACGGCGTCCTTGTAGAAGTAACAATTTCGCAATATGACGGAAGCCATTCTCGATGGCAATAAACAGAGGTGATTTATGCCACATGGTTTGATTAAGATCGACCGATTCAAAGGAAATGAGGCGGCGGACAATTTCATAATGTCCTCGTTCAGCAGCAAGATAAATGGGAGGAGCAGATGAGATGTTAAGATCAAGATCTTGACGGGTCAGTAAGACCTCAAAAATCCTGATATCGCCTTGGCATGCGGCGTAGCTCATGACCGTCCAGCCTTGTTCGTCACGAACGTTGGGATCTAGGGACTCCATTTCAATGAGTGCACACACAAGTATAGGGAGGATCGAAATCAGTTTCACCATTTGAACACAGAGATTCTTTCTCGAGGCCCCACTTTATAATACGCTAATCTATATGTAGCTGATTATAGTTTCAAGGGGCTGAATCGTATCGAAAGAGAGTTTTATGGAAGACCGGTTCTGATAAATAACATGAAATACCATAACCATTAGTACAACACGACGTCATTCTTTAGCTCGCTGTGTGTGACTAGGTATACCCCACTTGGCGCATATCATTTATTCGCCATGTGCTCTATTCAAGCATTAAGCCCCAGAGGCCCCGTTTCCCATGCCAGCATATAGAAACGTTGCCTTCCGACCAGGAAGCGAAGGAGAGCCCCGTCTAATGACACTATGCAAGGCTGTGGAGACACATGACCCGCTATGACAAGATTATCTTTTGTCCCTCTTAACACCGTGTATACACTAATAAATTGGCATGCATTTAATTATCTATGCCTAATTTCACCAAATCATAAGAGTTATGAGTGTTGAAGTTGGCTCATAGAGTTTATTGGAGTTCTAGAGCCAGACTTCTTTGAAGACGATATAATAGCCCCGCTTCTTTAAAGCAATCCGATAATGTCTTGGTTGCCATCTGAAAAAGTAGCCGAGACACCATTGCCGTGTCTGCCGCCCTGAGTTTTGACATCCGCTCCCTGATCTAAGAGCAGCTTGACGATCTCTTGGTGGCCATTCAACGAAGCGGCATAGAGAGCATTGCCGTATCTGCCGCCCTGCGCGTTAACGTCGGCTCCCTGATCTAAGAGCAGCTTCACAATCTCTCGATGTCCATTCAACGAGGCGGCCTGGAGAGCGTTGCTGTATCTGCCACCCTGCGTATTGACATCCGCTCCCTGATCTAAAAGTCGCTCGATAATCTCTTGATGGCCATTTAACGAGGCGGCCTGGAGAGCATTGCCGTTCTCGCCGCCCTGCGCGTTAACGTCGGCTCCCTGATCTAAGAGCAGCTTGACGATCTCTTGGTGGCCATTCAACGAAGCGGCATAGAGAGCATTGCCGTATCTGCCGCCCTGCGCGTTGACGTCGGCTCCCTGATCTAAGAGCAGCTTCACAATCTCTCGATGGCCATTCAACGAGGCGGCCTGGGGAGCATTGCCGTTCTCGCCGCCCTGCGCGTTGACATCCGCTCCCTGATCTAAAAGCAGCTTGACAATTTCTTGATGGCCATTCAACGAGGCAGCGTAGAGAGCATTACCGTTCTCGCCGCCCTGCGCATTGATATCCGCTCCCTGATCTAAAAGCAGCTTGACAATCTCTTGATGGCCATTCAACGAGGCAGCATAGAGCGCATTGCCGTATCTGCCGCCCTGCGCGTTGACATCCGCTCCCTGATCTAAAAGTAGCTTGGCAATCTCTTGATAGCCATTCAACGAGGCGGCCTGGAGAGCATTGCGGTACTCACCGCCCTGCGCGTTGACGTCTGCTCCCTTGCTAATAAGATCTCCTGCAGGTGCGAGAAGCCCATTAATGCAAGCGTAGTACAGCCTGGAAGCTCGTGGGGGCCCAGGGTTATGGTCCCAACTCCTATCCGCTTGATACAGACGACTCCATCGTTGAAATGTCATTTCTTCTTCAAGGAAATTCACAGTCTTTCGAACTATATCTTCAGAACCCTGAGCCAACGCAGCATGTCTTGTCCAGAGCTCCGCCGCATATCTTGCCATCGGAAAATGCTCCTTGATATCTTCATAGCTCCCTCTGATGTCTGTGAGATAAGCCAAGCACGTCATCGTAATAGAAATACTGGCAGTCATCATTCCAAAATTGTTGTCTCTGAGAAGGAATTCTTTGACGGAAAAGTGGGCAAGGTGTAACTCCCTATCCTTAGCGGGAACAACTGTCACTAAGCCGGGACAGTAATCCAAGAGATCAGTTTCGCAGAATAACCGACGCTTGATGTTAAAATGTCTTGAATTGCTTCCAATTTGTGTCGCTATTACCTCTTTAGCCTCTGCTAGCGTAAGAGGTCGCTTGCAGTGCACCAAGAATTGTAGCAGGCGTATTGCGTCCAATTTTAGTTCCGCCGGTATGCTCTTTATCATGCGCTCATAGGTTTCATCCAGGTTCTTAGGCAAAGATACAAGAGCCACCTCCATAGCTGCCTCGTGACAACATCGAGCTAGGCTATCTAATTGACAGAACGCCCACCTAAACCTGAGTAAAGCGTTAGCAACTCCTAATATGTCAATCAAAACAGTAAATCTCACATTCCGTCAGCCCCATCGCCAACCTTCTTGCGTATTTCCTCAAGGAGGTCCTGAGACAAGCGTTTCTCTGTAAAGCTACGCCGTTCAGAGAGTTGTGCTGAGACCCACGAACGGATATCGGAATTGACAGCCTGCCTATTAACAGGTAGACAACCTTCTTCTCCTATCAGAGTTGGAATGCGGCGCAGAAATTCGGACTCGGGTCGACTGGTGTAGAGCACCTGTATATGGGCCAGCTCTGACTTAGATATCATGTCCTCGATCCACTTGAGAATCGTATCCTTTGTAGTTGATTCATCTAGTGCGTCCAGGATGATAGAGACCCTTTTCTGGACCCCCAGCATCTTGAATAAGATAGCCGAGAGCGCTTTTGTCTCAGGTTGGTCTTTGCCATTCTGGTGCGCCTGAAATAACGCATCAAGATGAATTGCATAGTCAACACCGCCTTGATAAAGCTGGAAAGCCAGCGACCGCAACATGCTTTCACAAGTCTGCTTTTTGGAGTCATTAAAATCAAAGAAGAAGTAGAGGACATAGCCGACGTTTCCCTTCGCGAGATGGTCAAGGACGGTGGTACTGAGAATGGTCTTCCCGCACCCCGCGAGCCCGTGCAGCCATATATGTCGACGCGACCCTGAATACCACGACCGGAAGATGGGGTCCTCTAAGAGCCATGCGCCTGTCCCTTCATGGTGAAGCGTCCTGGCGTGGTTCCCATTTATAGACGGGTCAGGGGGATCAAGCCACATTTTGATCTTATCAGTACGAAGTTCAGACTTTATAGAATCAGTCGTAGCTTTCGTTGCGACTGTTACCTTCTGTACGCAATCGATCTGCTGTTGCACTAATCTCCGTCAGCACGTGAACCAAGTGTAAACATAATTAGATCTTGGGTATTTTCAGGTCCTGAAACACCTGTAGCCAGTATATTCAGATAGGTACTAACCCTTTTCCAACATAGCCTTCGCTGATTCCTCAGAATCAACAACACTGGGCTGCAGGCAACCTAAAAGTTCCTTTGTATATGCAGCGGCCACGGCCGCTGCATATTCCTGCCACGTTTTCTCTTTGCCCGAGTCCGCATAGTCACAAATGCCTCGGATAACAATACATGGGAAGCCATTCATAAGACCAGCTGCCTCCATCTCCACACACAACAAGTGCCCGCCAAATGCTTTATCGAGGGAGTCTCGAAACTGGGCGTCCTTAATCACTTTGTTCCCGGATGCGATTAGGCCATGATGTACCCTCACTTCTCTTCGGGTGCGTTCTTCCTCTGCCTTCTCTAGCAGCCTCCTATTCTCCGCATCTCCTTTGCTAATAGCCCATGAGCCAAGAAGATATGCAATAGTTATGATGATCGCCTGCCATATGCTAAACAAAAAATAGATCGTGGTCGAAGTCCGATGTCCCCTCTTCAATATCAACGATGGGTCTTCCAAACATTCGCGCCTGGTGTATTTTGGCACTAGTCGCGGGAACCTTCGTTCCACGTCATCCAGGTACTCATTTATCTTCGCTCCGTACATCTCATGATTACTTTTTAGCCGATTGGACGCATTGAGAAGCGCGTTCGGAGGTCTGTTCAGCGAGCCCGTGTGGACAAACTGCCCACCCTGTTCTAGCTTCCCCATATCCCATTGTACCACCCCGTGATAGTCCGCAACAGGTTGGCTCACCACCACATCACCCAGATTGACCTTCGACGGAAACCCGCCCCCAATCCCTACCATAAGTCCGAACCTGATCGACTGGAACGTGTTTATCATAGAGGTCGCGACGGTCGCGGCAGGGCTGGTTCCTATATTAGGTAGGCAGGCTATGACGACGTTGTGGCCGCATACTGAGCCAAGAGTATATGCATTATGGTCGTTGCGAGGGGTCGGAAGAGATTCGTGCTCCTCATCTAGCATGGCTCTAGCTGCGGTCTGTTCTTTTGGAAGAGCGCAAACCCACCCGATGGTATATGCATCGTGTCGGAGTCGCTTTCGGCATGGGGATATTTCGGGACCAGCAATGCTTTGTGCAGGCACTGATTGCTCTGGATGAGATAGGGAGTTCTCAGCCATATTGTCTGAGAGGTACCTCGACCAGGCAGAATGTTTCGACGCGCCAGATAGTACTCAATATGTTAACCAAGCACTCTTCTCGCAAAACCAAAGGACCTGGACGATCTGTTCCAGAAGAGAGAGGTCAACGTGATACTTGATGGCCAGGCGGATGCTATGGAGTAGCTGTTTTCAAAAATTCCAATGTGGTGGTTCATGACAAGAATCTCAGTTGGACTCTGACGAGCTGGAAGAGGGGCGTATCCTCAGCCTCATGACCATGTGACTAGCGCGCTAGGCCAGAAAGATTTTTGCAGCTTTTTCCTCTCTCACACCGCTTCCCGAATGATTTCGTATCGATGATCATACTCCCATGTGGGGGCGGGTAGTGAGGGGCGGTCCCAGGAACGGGTCGACCCGACTCAGATCCGAAGAGAGCCCCGTTGCCATATGCAGTCAATTTTTTCCAGACAAAATGTTTGAAGTCATCAATTGAAGAGACCTCTCAGCAATTCAATTGAACAATTCGAGAACCACCAGATCACAGTTGGTGATTAAAACAGCTGAGGGATGGTGTGCAATCTGTTTAAGCCGCCTTTTTCTGAGGCTCGCAGCTTTGAGAGGAGCTTTCAGAGGGGCCACGCAGCTCCTACGGACCTAGACTGATGTCACGCGTATTTCCTATTATCCAGCATGCCCCAGACCTTCGCCCCCAAATTATTACACCTGTTCACTAAGCAGACAGCAAGGGCGGCAGATGTGTTGGAGCAGCAGAATGGGTGGATACCCGGAAAACGGAGATATTATAATCCCATTAGGACTAGTGTAAAATTGCCCATACAAATTGCCAGCTAGGGGCTTCATAGTAATTCAGACTCATTGCGATTTCCTATTGGGTGCACCATGGCTTACTAAACCTACGTTCCGTCAAGATGAATGCGGGACCACGT
>JAYXSC010000022.1:0-39481 GCA_037414295.1 Penicillium sp. F2(2024) | reverse complement strand
ATCAGTCAATTTTGAAAGGTTAATACGTAGCAATCAAACGCCAGGTATCTATACTAAACACTGTTTTATGTTAACTCCCTTCTAGGAATAAGCTTCTAAAAAATAATATAGTAAAAAAATAGACGTATCTTCGCTATTCTTCTTGTATTACTTGTCTATCCTAGAATAACAGAGATCTGAGAGGAAACCTTTACGTATATATAGCCGTCTAAATGTAGATTGGTTAGTTAGCGGTATACTGTACGGCGGCAGCACAATTCGGAGATATTCTCACCCGGTCTCACCCTGCTTCTCCCCTATTGCGCATTTACCCAGGTCGTACGATGTGAAAGCAGCAATCACCTATTTCCCCACCAAGCCAAACTACCTGATTTGCTAGAACTAGCAAATGGTGCGTAGCTTATGTGCGGCAGATAGTCGGGTGGCGCCCGGGTGAGTTTAAGGTGAGAGAGGGTGAGAAAGGGTAAGTGCGCAATAGACAAAGTGAGACTTACCTAGCGTCGCGCGACCATCGCACTGACCTTCTTAGCTGAACTATAGTAGAACATGATTGGGTCTACCTTGTACACAGCCACCTAATTCAGGCGAAGGAAGGCAGGAACACGAGTGGCTCGTTTACATACAAATGCTCAGAGTTGAATTGCTCCTCCAGTAAGCGAACGGATGATCTCCTTCCAATGTGGAGAAGGCCACCTTGCGCCAAGTCACGTGAACATTCCGCTAGGAGACTCCTTCTTCGCAGGGTGTGCCAGTAATCACTTGCTAGGGCGTCTCATTGGGTCAGAGAATCTTAACAAGTGATTCTAGCAGTAAACGTATATCCTGACCATTTGGAGGTTGTTTGTACGCAAAAGCACCCTCAACAGCTCCTGATTTTGTAAACCTCACTTAATTCATCATTAAGCCTTAGTCTGTCGGTTCAGTAGCTCCAGAAAATGAGTCAGATTTCTCTCTGCCATTATGAATACGGCGTTTCACGAAAGCATGTCGCTTTACCCATAGGACGATACATCACAATATGCACCAATGCCCAGCTATGCACTAACTTGTGCCTGCGTCACGTGAACACGTCTGGCAGACTAGGGGTCTATGTGCAGCCTCAAGTTGACCCCGCCTTCTCCTAGCAATCCAGTATCATTCCAGCGCTTCATAATATCTCTCCTTCACCATCTGTTGCTTCCAATCAATTAGCTTGTTATGGCAGGGCAGATGTTCGGTTGCAACAATATAGAATAAGATAGGATCTCCCTCGTTCATTCCATAATATGCCCGAATCCGTGCTGGTTCTGCCCCTAGCGCACACGTGCGTTACGGTTCGACCCGAAGCAGGCCCTTATCCAAATGATATCTTTGATGGCTCTGCCCGATATCACAAGCTCTGTGTCAAATAAAAACCAAGTGAAGGTTGTAACTCAGCCAGGACCGAAAACTCTTGGCTCGGAGTCAATGGGCACCTAAAGCACCAATATGCTTTGGAAGAGCGGGATTATAAAATAAATGTAAGAAAATTATCATGATGAATGACCAAAATTCCTTGACATCGACAATGCCCTTTTCCCTACAATCAAAGAGATTGCTGTTAGGCCTAAGGCGCCTATAACAGTCGCAATCGGCCGACGGCACAAAGTATTTCTGACAGTAGCCAGGAGATGAGTGATCAGTGATTGAGCAGTCGGAGATGAGAAAGGTATGGCGACTGAGTCCAATGCTTGCAGGAGACTGTGAGCGCTGCGGAATTCCCCATTCCAGCAATTGTCAATTATCCAACCAAGCCAGATACCCTGCGTATCTGGAAGGGACCCCCGTTCTGGCCAATGTGCTCGTCCGTCGGTTGGGGAGTTATCTTTGAAGAGGTCGACTTCGCATTTATTCCCAGTCACAACCTCATATATGACCGCTCCAAGGAGACCAATATCAATTTGGGTCGTGAATCCATTGTCATCCACAACCTCCATATTGGAGTCCAATGGAAAAAGTGAGGCTTCCGAGAAATCGCAGACTTTGAGGGATAAATTCGAATCAAGAAGGAAATTTCGACTGGCGATGTCTGCAACGAGCACGCGCCTATCGTGGATATAGCTCAATGTACGGGCTATCTCGCGGAACCATGTGAGTTGCAGCTGCTGAGAAGGGCGGTGCGATGCCAGATAAGTCCGAAGGTCCCCGTTGGCCATATAAACAAGTTGTGTGGCTTCAGCTGAAAATCCGATACAGTGGACAATACCGTTAGAACGTTCATCTTCGAGACATTGCAAGCGACGATAAATGTCTTGCTCCCGTCTTAGGCTTTCCGTGTTAACTCTGACATCGGAATCTGAGCTCCAGATGTATCTTAACGGTGTCTTCACGGCCAAGTCATTCTGAAGCAGAACTACTGCAGAGCCTCCGCTTCCAAGAACTTGTTCCTGAGGGATCGGATCGCCTTGAAGATTGAGAAAGGGTGAAGACATAATGAAGACAAAGAACAGCTGTTGGATCACATTGGTCAAGAATAAAGGGGTTGGCCCGGATTCTAAAGTACATGTTCCAGATCACGTGATAATTATAACCACCTCTCCTTGACTTGATCCTTTGCGATAGCTTCCTTCAGGTCACTTCGTTGCGGAGCACCTAATCAGGATATAGGATCAATTCTAACGATGTACTGGACAATCTTGACCGCGCTTCGTGGAGCTCGCTTGCGATGTTGGAATCACGGGATTGCAAATTCTGCCCCTTTCCTCGGCTGGCACACACCATTTGATGTGATCATGTTCGGGGTCGAACTTGGTGCAATTCCCTTCGCTCTTTCCCTTACAATCTGGGTATCTGGCAGGGGTTTTCCATCTTTGCCAGCACATCTTGCTATTTTGTCGGTAGAATAGTCTCCGATGTCTGAGATATGAGGACAGTAGTAGGTGAAATTAATGCTCCAATCAGTGAAAAGTTTGTCTTCAGTCTGTTGTACTAAAGACAGACTAAATCGCCCTTATATACCCGACACTGCGTGAGTGAAAAATTCGAAGCTCGAATCCCAGGCGCAGTCAACGCGACTTGACTTGCTGATTTCACGCTCCCATAACTTTAAACACTGATTCATTGGCTCGGAGCTGGCTTCTCACTCGCAGTCTAACTATCACGTAGTTGCTGTGAAAGCTCATGCATTAGCGCGAGGTTGGGTCGTCGCCTTGCAGAGTGAGGCATTTATCCCGCTCTCTCAGGGCGCAGCTCTAGAAGGGTCTGCTGCGGAACCCTTTTCCATATGAATGATATCCAATTAACTAATATCATGTGCCTATAGGATTTAAGGGGCGGTTTCTAGCCAATTATTTGCCGCCAGGCGAGTCATGCAATGCCAGGATTTGTCCATTACCACGACAACTGGCCCGTGCTCTGCATATGGTGATGCAATAGACCAACAGAGCTCCGTGTTGGTCGTGCATGGTGCCTGGACCCATCCGGATGTACTAAGTTCCAAAATCTAATGAACTCCCCTTGTGGTGCACCAGCACCCACTCAATGCCTGCTGACAGCTTATCAACAACACGTGACTTTTCATTTCTCGCGTCTCCCACCTGGCGGCTGGAATTACTCCACTAGGGATTGTCCTTGAGCCTCCTCTGACACCACCACCACCGGAAGAGAAACCGCTGTCAAGAAGTGCTCGAAGCGTGGTGAACCTTTTGAAACTTCATCTTAGTGGTCATCGGCCACAACCTGGGTGGGAGCGTCGACTCAGACCGGACCAATTTACACAAGTTTTGCGCGCGTTAGACGCAGATGAATCTCCTCGACATTACGTGGAAGACAAAATACGGTGAGGATTCCTTGGCCCCGTTTGACGCTGCGTATTGAGATTGGTGCCAATAGATAAGACTACGATCCTTGTCGTCATTGCCTTGCAATCCGAATGCCAAGTCCCCTCCATGATATATTTTCCACTAAAATTGTCGACGAAATATTGAGACAACTGAGGCATTTTCAACAAATTGATGGGCAGATTGCTGATTTCGCTAAGGAGGTCGATCATTTCGCGACTTCGCGAATCTTCTTACCTGAAGACACAACAGATGGCACACAGACTTACTCTAGACGAGAGCCGGATGCATCGTTTGGTCACCGCCAGGCACATTACCTGGTGTAATCGTGGAAGTGTGCTATTCACAAAAGAGGCGACGAGTTGCCCACCTAGCTCATGAGTATATTTTGAATACTGATGGCAGCGTGAACGCTGTGCTCGCCTTCGGTATTGATAACAGAAGCTCTGAGAGAGCGACGATTACCGTGTGGCGACCGGACTATGTGACATTCAATGATGTGGAGTTTCGGGCGACCGCTGTTGTAGAGGCGCAAGTATGGCTACCTCAAATCCATGATTCCCGATGACTGGATGCTAACAATGAGAGGCAGCCTAGAACATGGATAAATGTAATATTTTAATGAGGGGCCCGTCGGCCTGCATGCGTAAAACACACACTCGCTAGACATTCTGAATTGTTTTTCCAGGAACGTGTAGCCGTCACTGATTGTTGTGAGACCTGCCCTATGTGCCATGATTGATTTCTCCCTCATCTCTTCTTTCGTCTTTCCCCCAAGGATAGAAGTCATCAGAAAAATATCGAAGCTTGCGCAAAAAGTTATCTCTTTCCTGCTTTTTCTTGAAAGGAATAATACGCCTACAATAAATCAGCGTCCCGCATCCTCACTGTTCGCCTGCCAAACTATATGACTCACAGTTCTTTCTCAATATGTGCGACGCGATATATCTCATGGGGAAAGTCTTCTTGCAGAGGACCAGAGTGTTCCCCTTTATCAATGTCGATTATTATATGGAACCGCGGGTCCCGCTGGGGTGGGTCTGAACTTGGAGGCTGGTAGTGCCAGAAATGCTTGCCTTCCTCTGTCTCTCCTGCAGAGCGTCCATCAAATTCCAGGAATAATTTCACACAAGAAACAATATCCGAGTAGGACATGTTTGGGGAATCGCTCTCCCGAAGTCGCAGAATCACTCTCTTGGGCGCCATTGCGGAGAATCGGGTTGGAAAGGTGATGGAAAAGATAGGATACAGGTCGATTTATATCCCTAGAAGAGATTCTGACCGGTGTCGCATGACTAACCAGTTTTGGGACGGATGGGAACGCAGTAGAGTGGGGCTTGTGGAGGCACCAATGAAGTTCACAATCAATAATCGTAAAGGACTAAAAATTCGCCATCTTGCAATTTGTAAGGGTTTTTGCCTCCTGAGAATATTGTAAGTCCGGGTCATCACCCAAGGTACACAATAATAGTAAGATTCTAAGGCGACGAGTATATTGATTCAAACGAGCGTGACTCAAACTAACGTGTTCAAAACGAGGGTGATACATGAAAATAACAAACTTTGACATGCTTAAGGAAAAAAGAGGTTTGGCTTTGGCTGCAACGAGTGACTGGTGGTTTACCATTGGAGAGTGACAAGCGACTAAGGGCCGCGATCTCTCTATTGACCGTTTCCAGCAAAGTCCACCACAATTTTGCGTTTCAATTGAATATATCACCAAATTCCGAACCCTCGGAGCTGGGAGGTGTGAGGCCTAGGCATGCTGGGCAGTTTCCATCTTGAAAATTGTCTTGCTGGTCTACCACTCGAGGGAGATCTCGGAGTCTTCCAGTTGACGGGAGACAGTATGATTGGCCTGGACGCTGTAGAGCGGCCCGGCACCGTTGGATTCCGATAGAGTACGTATGGCCGCAGCCACCTCGACCATTATATCGTTTGCACAGTAAATCGCACATCTACTGTGAATGTCAGAAATAACACATCTTGCTGGAGATAAATCACTGAGGGAAGGATAGATACGTTTGAATCGAGAAGGATTTGATCCAACGGAGTAGAGATGTCAAGACTGATGATTTTGCAAAAGCCAATGTAGATACTTTAGGTGCAATAGTGCTTTGAATATATACTACTTGTTTAGGTAGGGGACAATAAAATTTGCCGCATCGGCTAGGGCTTTGCACCCAGGTATTGCTGCAAAAAGACTCGTATCTTGTTCGCTCCATCTCCCATCCTTTCTTCACCTCTCTCTATGTTGCGCTCCATCAAGCGGCCCTATCCAAGAAATGGCGAATACTGTAGCTGCGCAATTAATTCACATCAGTTGTATAAGCGCCTGTACGCATTCACGAAATAAGGAAAGCGCATTCTGTGATGAGGAAAAGAAGTTGGCCAGAATTCACACCTCTTTTCTTCAATCGCCAAGAAATCATTGGAGTGGGGAACCTTGACTCTGGAGCTGCCCGCCCTATCCTTCGAACATATGCGACCAATTGTTTAATAAGGTTTACCACCTAGCGGCATATGGTTGGACGAGACACTGCTGCACAGCGCAAGGCAGATTTACCCTACGTTCGCGCAGCTTTCCAACTATCCTGTGCCAACCGGTTACAGGTTAGTAGTTGGGGCGAGGCTGACACGACTAGCCACTCGGAGCTGCGGCTGGCTTAACGCGCCAATGTAAGATTTAAAAATTTGAGAATCCTTAGGCCCTAGCACTGCTCCGGCACTATTCCATTTCGGGGTCATCCTGTTGTTGCGCAACAAGATCTCCCGGAAGTGGAATAGTGCAACCGCACTGTTCCAGCACTATTCCATTTCGGGGTCATCCTGTTGTTGCGCAACAAGATCTCCAAGAAGTGGAATAGTGCAACCTCAGCTAAAGACATTTTACGAATCCTTTTCAAACAATAGCTCTTGCGGTCCCTCAATCTACAAATGATAGAGACCCCCCCGTTCGTCGACAACTTGATATCTACATTTGTCAACATTCTCAATTTACGATCCCGCAATTGTATAGGTATACTCACCTCCTTTTGCTCCAATTTTATGCTGACAGAATAGTGGACCACGATGTGCACCGAATACTTTATCACGAAGACAGTCGGCGGCGAGCCCAAAACCGAAACGATCATTGATGAGTGTGACAAGAAACCCGCCACAGGCACGATTAGAGATTGTCCAGATTATAAATTTGTTCCGTCTGGATCCAGTCGGCAGAGGAAGGACCTACCTTCCTGGGCTAAAAAGTAGCTCTCGGAAGGAGTCGTAATAGGTTTCATGTACTTCAGGAAGATGCCGCTGTCTGACATAGAAAGCGCTTCATGATAGCCGGACAAAAGAACATCCGATCTACCTCCTGCTCTTTATAAATTGCTCCCGCTCAGACTCTTCGCAGGGAAAGGCCTTGTCAGCGAAAGAGTAGCTACCCTCAGCCCAAAAAATCCAGGTAATAATTTGGAATTGGCGTTGAATATCCATGACTCGATACTTGATAACGGTCTTAACGTTTCACTCTCACTTATGATCGACAAATACTGATGTATCATGCGTTATTGTGATCGAGACCGAGGTACACTGCCATCCAGTCATTTACCGCCGAGCAAAATCGCATCCACCCAGAATAGGGCTTGAGCATACAACGGAAGCTATAAATCTCTGTGCTAGCGGGAGGCTCGATTGCTCTCTGATCGCAAAAAAGCTACCGCTTTCTCAGGGCTCGATTCCGACTGCTTTTCTTGGAACAGTGGTGAGCTGAACAGGGGTGGCTGCAAAAGCCCGGGCGCACGGCTGACACGAGAAGTCTTGGCCTAAATAGGCCTCTATCCAATCCATTTGTTGGTGGCGCTCCGTGACAGAGGTTGACCAAAAGTTCCGTCCTTATCACCCTTTGTGATCAACAATTGTGGAGAAGTAAATTGTCAATACTGACTGACCTAGAGCCGAAGAACCATGCGAATCGTTGGCCCCCATAGTGACTGAAATTAAATCACCCAAGTAATTTGGAAGCTCCCGAAACCGCCTCCTTCCAGCTAATAATATATAATAATTTGATATCTTGTACGTACCGTCAGGATGGATCGGTGGGGATGATTTCTTTCCAACCGTTTGGCGCCGTGGCCAAACCGATCTCAGTGCAAAGGCGATCCTGACCTCGCAAGATCAAATTTGTACCTTTCAGCATGACAACGGAAGCGACTCATTACTTGGATGTGGTACTCGGTTTACCCAATCAAGAGACGGCTATTGGCCGAACAAACTTCTAGCTGTTATCTCGCCACTGCAAAGATTTCCTGCCTCCAAACCGGGCCCGTTTCAAATCACAGGGCGCTTGGCTTTGTTGGGATGACCTGCACGATAACCTGTTAATGTTGAGCCTTGAGCTTTGACCCTCTGCTTGCTTTGGACTCTAACAATAGATGTGACTTGCTGCAGCTTTGCTGCATACATGATTGTGACCCACGGTCGCGACGGAGACGACCGCACTGACCCTCCCAGTTGAACTGTAATTGGAGGATCCGTGACTTCGCATATATACATAGCCACAAGGCAAAGTATAGTACAGCGTCCAACAGGGATAGGGGTCGATCATAAGCGTTTTGCGTAATCGTCTATCATGCCTTAAATAGTTCTAATAGCGACAGATACCACCAACTCTTCAGTGCTGTTTACTCGATGGTGCCTAGGTACTTCACAGCACCCTGTAAATTTATAGGCGTCAGCGACTCTGGTGAAGCAATTGATCCGAGATTTATGGGTCCAAGTAGATGAGTGGTGTGGCGGCTAGACTACGTATACGAATGGATGGTGACTTCTAAGTATACGTCCCCGCTTTAGTGCATCTGGAGTTCAACCAATAGCAAGATAGATAGATGCAAATGCATGTGACTTCTCATTTCAGTCTTGAAACAGACACCTCTTAGTTCTCACTCTGTAGAAAATCAGATTCATTACCCCATCTGCCTCTGCCATCATGGGCCTTTCGGAAATCAAAGGAATTCTTGAAGCCCTTCGACGAGCCTGCACAGAGGCCGAAAATAACGGAGGGACTGATATTAGCTCAGTGCTTTCGAAACCAGACGTACGTTTGGGACGCAAATTAAACAATTAAAGCTAACGTCCGTCAGTTTATCAAATCCCTCCAACAGCTGTGGGCCTATATCCCCGTGAATGCCAGAAAAATAATTGGCCGCCGTCCAAGTAATGGAGTCAGAAGCAAAGGAGTGAGAAGCAAAGGAGTCAGAAGCTCTCGGAAAAGGCTCAAGGCACCGAACAAGTCAAGAATAAAACTTCCTGATTCTTTAACTGACAATCTGGACTGTTGGGAGAGCGATCCTTTATCGTTCTTCACCGAGAAGAGGGGCATCTCGCTTGACCTTAGTGATCCTCTTGCCGGATCCTACAAGTATGTGTCCGGATTGCAAGGGAGAACAGGAACTGATACGATACGTTTGCGATTATGGAAGGTAACATACCATCGATTGAAAGAGAGACTAGGCTTGAAATACCTGCGTGAAAACGATATAGAAACTATGGCTCAAATAATATCTCAATCGGGCATGACTAAGGATAACCCTGACTTGATCAAGGAGCACATCTCTCAGTGGGTTCGCGAAGGAAAAAGAATCGACAGACTTTGCCAAGATATTACTACAGCTAAGGCTCTGGATAATTCACATCTCGGTGCTTTGTTTTGCTTTCCTGGAGACATTCCTGACGAACTGTGAGTTTGATACGTTGGTGTATTGACCAATCGCTAACTACTTCATAGTATAAGACAGTTGCCTTTAAAAGGACCAGACCGGGAAGAAGAGATCCGCCTGCTGAAGGATCGTGGAATATCACAAGTTGACGGCAAAGAGAGGTTGGAAAAGCTGGCCAAAGACATTTTTAACCTTATGTGGAACAAGATGGAACCCGTAATTTCACACCCAGACATATCCGGACCAGGTTCCAGTCAGTATGCGCCTTGTTTCCCCTCCCATCACATACTGACAAGACATGATACAGACTGGAAAGTGCAGCACACTCAATATTTCAGGATACAAGACACAGGCAGCTTATCCCCAGATTCTGAGGATAGGGCCGACACTGTAACAATATCTTCTTCATCCGGTCGAATGAGTCAAGAGATTGAATCAGCAGCTGCGACAAGCCTAGTACGTTCTCCAATACGTTCTCCACCGGGACCAGAAAGCAGCATTGAGAATCTTGGGGCGACATACCAGGATACCGCCCCTCTAAGTTTGCAGATAAACGCAGACTCAGTTCAAACTACATCATGCTTACAAGGTCCGGACGCTATGGTTGAGGTGAACAACACATCTGGCTTGTTCGAAAGCGTCGAGGCATCACAGCATAGGCTGCAATGCTCACATTCCATGACCGGGGCAAACAGCACATTCAACCTATTCGAGAACATCGAGCCATTGCAGACGGAGCATGGGCTGCAAAGCTCACATCCCATGGCCGGGGCAAACAGCACATTCAACCTATTCGAGAACATCGAGCCATTGCAGACGGAGCATGGGCTGCAAAGCTCACATCCCATGGCCGGGGCAAACAGCACATTCAACCTATTCGAGAACATCGAGCCATTGCAGACGGAGCATGGGCTGCAAAGCTCACATCCCATGGCCGGGGCAGATAGCACGTCTAACATGTTCGAGAATATCGAGCTATTGCAGACGGTGCATGGGCTGCAAAGCTCACATCCCATGGCCGGGCCAGACAGCACATTCAACTTGTTCGAGAATATCGAGCCATTGCAGACGGAGCATGGGCTGCAAAGCGCACATCCCATGGCCGGGCCAGACAGCACATTCAACCTATTCGAGAACATCGAGCCATTGCAGACGGTGCATGGGCTGCAAAGCTCACATCCCATGGCCGGGCCAGACAGCACATTCAACTTGTTCGAGAATATCGAGCCATTGCAGACGGAGCATGGGCTGCAAAGCTCACACCCCATGGCCGGGGCAGATAGCACGTCCAACACGTTCGAGAATGGCCAGCCGCCACAGGCACCGCACGGGCTCCAAGGCTTGTTCAACTTATATGAGAATACCCAACAAATGAGACAGTTATTTCCCGGCTCCTTCCATAACGACTATCTCATGACTGAAAGTTCCCGGTCGAGTTGGCCACAAGGTACTTTTCAACAACTTTCTCTGCCTGTTTCTGTACCTTGATCCTTCCACAGATGAATTATAATTGAGAAACACGAAAGGATGCATTAAAACTTGGTACTTTGGTATCAATAGGGTAGAATGAATACAGCAGTTGCCCCCGGGCTTACCGTCGGGGCATCTGTGATGTAGGTGTAGAAGCCCTCTTTCAGTACACCTCCAGGTGTCAACGTGAGATCAATCAAAGGTATCACATACCCCTGTTTCTGTTCAGCATTGATAAGTTTTGTTGACTTCGGAAAATGTACCAAACGATAACCCCAGCGCTGCTCAATCTTACTCAGTAAAGCACCCTCAAAAGGCATTTGAGATACATACACCAGTGATCTTCATCTCATTCTTCATAAGCGATATCTTATCCATAAGTAACCGTCCTCCATAGGTTTTTGTCCCATGTTCGTCGACTTCGAGAACGCTCGCTTGGCCCTCAGGAGGTTGATGTGACGAAGATGTCTCGGGTATCATTTCTTTAATCTGCTTGCGAATATCTTCGGCGGGAGTGGCAAGTTCGTCACGAGTCATTATGATAGGAGTCGCAACTACCGAGAAACGCACTGAGAATTAGCAACGAGTGCTTTTTTGACGGTCAACCAAAGGATCAATATCTCGCGCAAGTAGATTTTATTACTTACCCCGAGGAGGATCGATTTAAAATCATGGGCTAAATGTTTCCAGTTCGCTGGAATGGAGGGGAAGGGGTAATGATAGCCCGAGTGGCTGGGCATCAGGCATGAACTTGCTAGGCTGAGCCACGTGATACAAATCACGTGACTATTTACATGTCATTTTCTGATCCGACGCTCAGAATGCAGGTATTTGTACTGTAGTACCCTCGCTTCCTATCGCTTTTCTTACCAGGCTTGAGTATTACAGGACAATGACTTATACTTTTGGAATGGAACTGTATATCACCTGTGAGCTCTTGTATGTTGAAAATGCCATGATTTATTTAATATGGGCATATCTTTCTCGAACCATATTGATAGAGCCCCGGAACAACTTAAAGAGCATGCCAAGCCAGCAGTGCAACTTCCCAACGAAAAGAGGAATATTTTGTCGACATATGCTACAAGTCCAAAATTCAAGCTCCTGCTCCTTCTGATTGACAGATTTTGCAGTCAGCCCAGTGTATACCCTATGACGATCCACTTGAGTGAAAACCTTCCGCAGAGGCCAGAGAAATAATTCATGGGCTTCATGCCTCAGGCAAAGAGTCACGAGACTATCTGTCAACCTGTCAAATTAGCGTCGACATTGTAAGGATCATAGGACATCATGTGATGCGTCACGTGATCTTCAAAGCTGTTGTGTGTGGACCATCATTCCCCTTCCCTGTGAGTGATACTGGTTTCTAACCTCATCCTAACTTACTTTACTCCTCTTTTTTCTAGCATGAGGGTACTACAATGGTTGCAAGGGCCTAAATGGCTCACTTTTTGGCACTTAATTTGGAATATTTCCCGCTGTGCTTCCTTGCATCTCAGGCGTCTATTCCTTTCATTGTCTTCAACGGCAAGATGGGGTAGTCATCAACACGATAGTGACGATGAGCGATTGCAATCTGTGAGTTTGGGTCATTATGTGCGGGGATCGTTTTCTCATTTGTATCCTTAGGACGTCTGCTGGTCTTCTGGAGACGCTTCTCACAAGATTACTATTCGACGAGCCGCGCAACGTCCAGATACTCACAAGCTCTTGATCATTGGAATTTTTGCAGAAGTATATCTTTTGGACAATAAAATTATCAGGAAGGTCCCTCGCAGTGAGAGTGAACAAGATTTACGACCAATTACCCGCGAAGCTATGGTTTATGAAATCCTTGGCGTCCATCCGCGAATTGCTGAATGGCTCTCTAGAGGCAGATCTGACTATATCGACATCAAATACTATCAGCATGGCGACCTTTGGAATTATTGTCAGAAAAACGCTATTACCGCTGAACTTCGATCAAAATGGTTTCAGCAGATTCTGGAAGCTGTCGTCATCATTCACAGCCATAGTGTCATTCATTCGGATCTCGCACTGCGGCAATTTTTCCTGGATGACAAGTTAAATCTACGACTTGGCGACTTCAACTCTTCTCAATGCCCAGGTCACCAAGCACTAGGCTATGAGAAAGCATCACATTGCCTGCCGCGAAATTATGACCTTCCGAACACTAAAGCCTCCGACATCTTTGCTTTAGGGTCTACGCTATACGAGCTAGTTGCTGGAAAGGCCCCATATAGCGAACTTGCCGGGCCCAAATCCGACGATCCGGACGTGTTCAAAGCACAAATTCTGCGACAGCACGAGGTAGACTGTGAGATTGAATCTCGTTACAAAAAACACGTCTTCCCTGACGTCTCCAGTTTGTTCGGCGGAAACATTATATTAGGTTGCTGGAGAGGAGACTTTCGTGAAGCGAAAGAAGCGCTTGATCTGTACATAAAGGGCTAGACTGCTATTGGGAATAATATGCAGGGATCATGGCTGTTCATTGCAATCCGTAATTCCAGATGTACTTTGACAGACATACACGAGAGAAGACGAACCTTACAAGACAGATTAACGCAGAGTTAATAGCCCGACAGCACCTATAGGACCGGATTGAACGGTATAGACATAAATGACTAGCTCATTCATCCACTTCATCTGTCCGGCGTCAACCCGACTCGAGGTTCGCGCGGGTCAATCGATCGATTTGTTATCCAACTTCCACGAAGCCTAGACTTTAGGGACACAAATCGAGGGTGAAGGTGTTGGTAGCCCTTCCTGAAGCTTCTGTATTATCTCGGAACCGAGGAAGACCGGCATCGAACTGATCAGCGTACTTGAACGTCCAAATGGTCTCTACCTCTACAAGCTTCAGCCAGTGATTGTGAAAAACTCGAGAGTTGGGGAGATGATAATAGTCCCAATCTGTTCTATTCGATGATTGCTTGATTTCACGCGGCCATTGAGACTGCGGGACAATCTCTGAAGGCGGATTTGGAATCCGCTCTAGCCCAGCCACCGAGTGTGCCTTATCGCCGAAGTCCCGTTGAAATCATGATCGATTGGTGGAGACTATGAGAGGGACGGATGAAGAGAACAAGGGTTTGGTCCCGCAGCACCCTGCACGGTGCTTTAACCATAGAATTGATTGGCACAGGCAGTTCTCGACTCGATACCATCTTGCTGGAGCCATTACTCTGAGCTTCAAACCGATCACAGCGTGCCTAACCAGGCGCGGAATCCATTTGACGAGGGATATAAAGCTATGTATTTCGCCCGCCGAATCAGCGAAAGACCAGTCAATAATCCAACTTCACTTTCGATTTAATCGAAGTACTTGGTCTTCTCTATATTACTCTCTACCTGTTTGGTTTAGTCTCTGGTACTGGTCACGGACAATATGGCTTTTTCTACAGATGATCACGAAATATTCAGTAAGAGATCAACTAGAAGCCTGATTGAATATATTTATCTAATATACCAAAGCTTCCGTACCGACTCAGTCGTGTGAATGGCCTGGTGTGGTCGTGTGCGACTCTATGGTTGCCCCAGGGTTAGGCACGTACGCTAATCCTATAGTGATCGGAGATGATCTTCCTCCGTTGGGTTCGGCTTTCAATTCTATCGTGATCCAGGTTGACGGTGGTCGGTGTCAGGATGAGCCAGACTAACTTGGTTCTGATGCAGACACTGAAATTATGGCTACACCGGAATTCTGGCGGACGTTGACGACTGCAGACTTGGCCGTCTTTCAACCGTTCGAGCTTTCAACTCCCAACGTTTTCAAGTCTGAGAAAGCATTTGAAACAACTAAGCACTTGTTTAATGGAACGCGGGAATGCCCTGACTTTGGGGCTGCAAGGCAGGAGACTGTTGCGAGCGACAATAGAGGTAAGCTTAGCTGATGGCTTTTTAAGACTATTCTGCTAAATAGCATTAGGAAGCAAGCAAAGCACTAAGCAGGGGAAATCCTCTAAGACAAATGAACTTAATGAGGATTGCAATGTGCCTAATGATTCTTCGATAAACTGTATCGTTGGTCCACAAACCAAGTGCTTAGGCAAAACAGCCTCGACTTGGTTTTGCTCTAAATCTACTGCTATCGGCGATGAACTTGCGGCGATTCACGATCACATAGAGCACTGTCGGAATGCTGATTGTGAACAAGCTAAGGCTTTTTTTGACAGGATTCAGTGCCATCGTGAGTAAATCTGTGCTATATACGTTCAACCTAGTCGCTAACACTATAATACCACAGAAAACACGTTACTAAGCAACTTAAATAGGTCCAATCAGCTACAAGGAGGCGAAGAAGGCCGTGTAACCATGCGATTTTATGCCCCGGAATTCCAGAAGGGGGGTATATGGCCAATAAACCTCTTAGTGAGCCAAATGATCATCCGAACGGCCTTTTCGCCGGACATACCTTGCAGCCTAGAGATTTTCAAGCAAGACGACATTCTTTTCGGGCGAGGTGTTCTAGTCGTCTCTTTGAAAAGAGAGGACCCAGAATTCTTTCTCACATTCTCCCCTAAATTTCGTCAGGACGATCAGAGTACTCATGTCCCTACGCCTAGGAGGCTGTCAGATAGCCTTGTGATTATTGAGTCGGTCGTTCCAGAATGGAAAAGGGGAGCTAATTGGCGACACAGCTTCATCGGCCGAATTTCTATCGAATTCTATAGAAGATGGCCTCCCTTAGCCTCAGATTATGAAGAACGAGAAGAATTCTTTGGAAGTGTTGTTGTGAGCATTCACTCGGATAGAGTAGACCCAAAATGCTTCCTCGCCTTCTCTTCTGGACTATCTTCAGCCGATCACAAGCCTCATTCGCCTGCTCCTAGTAACGACGTGCGTGAATTATCGACCGTCAGCGACAATAATAATCAGGGAAAAACGCATGGAAAGGAATTGCCTTGCAGTCTCCAGACTGCAGCGTTAATGAAACGCAAATTTTCGCAAGTGGAAGGCATGGATTCTGAACCCAGACGATCGGAGCGACTGGCGAAAAGAGCTCTGACTTGACAGTGACGGACGTCCCTTCTTATGTACTTGTTCTTTTTACTTCAGCAATGGCAACTACGGACTTTAAAGTATTATTACAAAATTTTAAGTAGTCAAATTAGCAAGCTGAACTATGTCCCCAATAATGATCAAACCGAGGACCAGTTCAAGTAACAAGTGGTCAAGAAAGCTATGCTTAGGGTTACTTGACAATACCACAGCCAGCACACATTTCATGCTTGCAGAACAAGATAGTCATCAAAAAAGGCCACCATGAATCCGAAAGTCCAGGGAATTATCCGCCATGACAAGGTTGAGCCCCCCTTGCTTGTTTAGTGACTTCTATCCCTCTTGAACCACTATGCGAATGTGGCAAGGCCGTGCAGAGTCTCCTCATTGGTCCTCAAGGCCCAGCGCAACAGGAATAACCGCCATGATCTACGCCTACCTCTGCATTTTTATAAGTCAGCGATTTTTTTTGACTAGTAAAGAACTATAACCCGCAAGATATTCAATTACTTTCAGCATTGTCATAACCTGAAGCTCTCCGGGGCCCTCTAATATCATGTTTGAGAGCAAACCAGTATAAGCAACCCATATATGCTTTTCAACTGCGAGTCATTCCATAGAAATTTTCATTAAAATTTTCTTTTTTGCCCCTCCAACTTCGTGGACGGCCCTTGTTGGCTCTCCGGTGTTTTAACTAGAGGCAAACAATTGGATAGAAACCGCCCCTTCAATCAATCCTGGAGGCATATGATTTTAGTCTATTATTGGATATAATTAAAATTGAAAGGGAATCTGCAGCAGGCTCTTCTAGAGCTGCGCCCTGGAAGAACGGGATTAATGCCTCACTTTGCAAGGAGACGATTCAGCCTCGCGCTAATGCATGAGCCTTGACGGCTAAGTTGGTTGGCAAGTTGCTCACAGCTGTGGGTCCGCTAATTTCGATTCTGGCCAGTTAGGACGAACTTCACTGTCCGGGGTCGAGCCAAGTGTGGCACGCACGGACCATTTCTTTGACAAATTTGCTTGATTTTTCACAGGGTTTGTTAAAATAACTTCGGCTAAGGTTGTACTATTCCACTTCTGGGAGATCTTGTTGCGCAACAACAGGATGACCCCGAAATGGAATAGTGCTGGAACAGTGAGGTTGCACTATTCCACTTCTGGGAGATCTTGTTGCGCAACAACAGGATGACCCCGAAATGGAATAGTGCTGGAACAGTGAGGTTGCACTATTCCACTTCTGGGAGATCTTGTTGCGCAACAACAGGATGACCCCGAAATGGAATAGTGCTGGAACAGTGAGGTTGCACTATTCCACTTCTGGGAGATCTTGTTGCGCAACAACAGGATGACCCCGAAATGGAACAGTGCTTGGTAGGCGAATTATGACAAACGTACCGTATATTACCGCAATGATACAGTGCAACGGTGTTTCAGAAGTTCCATCCACTTCATGCCCCGCTTCGCCACATGTTAAGGCAGTGTGAAAGACAAACAACAATCCTGAACCGACCGCCCTTGCTCTACAAGCATGTCACTTATTGACTTGACTTCGTTTGAGGAACTGTCTTCGTCGCCTTGACCACTTCATCGCAAAATATTATTGTAGAACTTGTAAGTGACTCACTCACAATCGCGGACAAGAATCGACAGAATTAGACTAGCGCACTATAGGATGTAGAGAACAAAAAATGGAACTATCCGACGATATTACAGAAATTGGCATATAGACTAGGGACTCCTCTGACTTAGAGCAACGCCTCTTCCCATAAACATCTGAGTGGAACCTGAATCGATTATCTATTCCCCACCGTGTACCAAACCTTCAGGACTATCAGCCGTCTGAGCAGCTAATCCTCAAGCGGCTCCTATCGCATCAGAAAGCATTGAAAGTTTTCAAAGATTCATTTGGAGTGTTGCGTGAATGCCACTATTTTGAATCAATATGGTATGTTGGTCTTCCTTCTTATCGATTCGAAGAAAAAGAAACGCTGATCCAAACTCGAAATAGAGCATGAATTGCGAAGACCATACCTTGTGCAACGATACAGCCATCAGGGAAGACGCTCCGACTGAGTATTTCTCATTTGAAAAGAGATATGAATTCTCAGTCCACACTCAGTCGACCCTCTCCAACCCGCTCAAGACAGACAAAGAAAGATACAGAATCAAGGCTCCACAGGAGATCCGGATTTGCATGCTTCAGAGAGAATTTGAGGGCAAGAATGGACAATGGTTACGAGACCGGATGCTTGATGAGCGCTTTCAAAATTCAACTCCTTACTTAAGGCTCAATGCACTGCGCGTTAGTGGAGTGATGAAAAAATCAATATAGACTGTTCTAGGGGATATACTGAACGTACTAGCACAATGTCGATCAACATCATATCAATCATTACGAGTATATAGTGGGATCATGTTCCGACAAATTCTAGTGAAAGATGCTTCTCTTGTTCCATTTCCCTCCTACTTTTCTTCAGAACAAAGTTCATATTTTATATACCAAATGCAAAACGAATGCCACTAGGAAGCGAAGGTCCAGAGCAAAGCTCCAGCATGAAGGGGGGGACAGTCAGGAACCTACAAGCTTTGAAAAGGCTGCGGGCTCATTGCCAAGCAATAGGAACACCCGAAATGTGTCAATGCCCTTCAAAATCGCCTTTATTTGCCTGTCCCGCTCGCCTTAACAAGTTATGCTCTAGAATAGCTTAAGACTTCAGCTGGTACGAATTCTTGTCGCTTTTCCATAAAGGGCTAATGAAAGCAGGGGAAATACGAAATGAATTACAAATTTCTTCTGATACAAATGATACAAAGAGAATTTTTTTGAACTAAATCCGAGCATAAAGAAAAAATGTGACATTATAATATACATCCTCGCTTCGATACTTTTATTTACAATCAACTTAGTATCTGTCATTATCAGGTCCATTTCCATTGTCGCCTGGATACAATTCCAGGTTTGAAGGCATACTATGAGTTGCTTGTCTGCCATTTCGCTCCGATCACTACTTCCAAGATGGGCCCAGTCATTAATGGCCGTACAAAATGACTCTTCATCTACTTCGAACATCGGGGAAAGCTTAGAAAGTGATCCTAATGCAGCGTTCTCTAATGCTACGACCCCATATGCACGCAGCGAGGTTGCGATATATAAACGAACACTTTCTAACTCAACGGATGTTGCAGCTTCGTCAACTTTTCTACAGCCTAGGAGCGGTGGAGCTCCTCTTCCTACTCCACACACGGCTCACGGTAGTTTCCGCTTTTTTCTTAATTCACATCTCATCTATGTGCTCATTGTTATTCCAGAACCATTCTCTACCCCAATTCACCTTGATGCCCCTCCCCGTGCAATCACGAGGCCAAAAATCAGTGAATTGCCACCTGGCTGGTTCAATCGTACAGGACCCAGCAAAGGAAGCGGCATTTGGCGTATGAAACCTCGTAAGTATATGCTAGGTACTTCGGGGTGGATATATGGAAGCGCTGACAATGCAGACCAATGGCCGAGGAACCGAGAACAGTCGCAGAGTTAGATGAGAAAAGTCTCGCGGACATGGCTGAATTCGAGAGTATGATTATTGATTGGTGTAAGTATTAAGCTTATGTGATGGTTCTTGGGCTGATTCTGTATCTTATCAAGTTTCCAAGACGAAGAACCCGATTATCCAAATCAGAGTTGAGGATGTTGCCCAGTACGCCACCGCAAGTACATCTTCATCTCGCGGAGAGGAAGTGAAAAATGACCTGTGCGAGATGTTAGATGCAAGCTTGTTAGATGCCCCTGACAGTATTGTTGAAAAGCTTTTGGACAAAGATAACGACCATACCTTGGAATTCGTCATTGTCGTGGTGAAACTTATTGTGAATGGATTTCTGCCACCGTCTGACTTGTACTCCTCTATCCTCGGCATATTCCTAGAAGGAGACGGAAATGATCTAACTAATCATTTGCTGGATTCCCAGACGATGGCTGGAGAGCGCTTCCGGGAAAATCTGGGAACACTTGTTGATCTCTTTTCTTAACAAACCGAGGTTCTAATTATTGCACTTTGATTATTGCCTCTTGACTTCTTCCATACCCAATGGCGACTAGAGTACCGTATTTTGAGAGTAGAATCAATCTTATCCAACAGCTATCAGTTTACTGGATTACCCGGGTATGAGTGTCATTATGGCTCGTAGGAGTTAGTCTGAGATTTCTGAACGGCTCAATAGTCATTCTATCTGTTAGCTATAAAGATATAGTGCCATAACCCAGTCTGCTACTGATCGCATCTCTTTTGTTTATAGCATCGGTTGTGCCATTACTCTTCAACTCTTCCATCCACTATGCCTAGAGAGTCTCCTGTCACAAACGCCCAAAGGAGTAGTCTTACAAATGAGAACCTAAAACTCATACCGGTTTCCAAAAATTACAGCATCCACCGGTTTCTTTTGACACCCACAAGCCTCGATCCCTATTACTGGACCGCTGCAGTGCATAACAGGGCTAATCATTCAAAAAACCTTACGAAAGTAGTCAACTGGATTCATGATGTTCTAGAGAATGAGTCATAGGTGTGATCTCAGTACGACTATCTTTGGCAAGAAAAAAGCATCGACTAATCTTTCTGACTAGGAATTGATAGATTTATCGGGAACGGTTGTTAGAACTGTGATATGCCTGATGTCGTGAAGAGGAAACTAAAGTGCTGCATGTTATGAGCAGAATAGTTATATAACCTCAAGTTCCCCAGGAAGCTTTCATCTTCTGCAAGGAATACGCAACTGCAACCGCCAGTCTCAGTGAATATGGCACAGCGTCATCTTGGGACAAAGTCACCCTTTCGAGAAAGCCCAAGCCACTGCAATCGAGGTATTACGTCGGAAAAGCCCTTCTTTCACGAACTAAACATAACCTTGAGGCTATTCTAGAAGTGAAGAACCACAAATTGGCGAGCTTCGCAGATACTAGCCTTGCAGTCAATCAAATCAAGTCACCCACAACAAACCAGTATTTATTGGTTCTCACATACTTGTTTATTACCTCAACAGTTCCTTACGATAATGATGCTGTTTCTCGTCTTATCGCCCGGGATGACAAAGACTGGGAGGGTAATTTCTATCCTCAACACCGACCACAACTTTCCTGGTGGATTGCCGTACGAGAAGATTTGACCTGTCAGGGGAATATTCCTACAGTATCTATAGAGGATATGAAGCAGCAAATGAGTTATCTCCTTCACCTCATCGGGAGACTTTCCTCACAAAAATGCAGCCTCTACTCAGAGTGTGAAAGCTCAAGCCATCCCTGTCGGCCATTTGGGATGAATGCTAGCATAGCGCTCATCTGCTATTGCTTTAACGGAACAAAGAGCGTCCGGGGGGTACGAGTCTCAAGATGTCTGGTCATACAACGAAGGGTTTATTTTCACGATGCTTGTTCACATTCGCTCATCACCAACATTTCGAGACGGTCTCACTTCAAGTCAGCTTAAATATATGATAGCTAATCTTCGAACGACATTACTTGGGGAAGACAATCGGACCTATTTGCTTCCTTGGTCTCTTCGGATTGATGATAGCGATATTACTCTAAAATACTATCGCAGCGCCATGAAAGCCCTCAATCCATGGCTTCTGCCAGAGATTCAATCTCAATGGGCCAGGCTTCTTCCCGAAGAGCAATCTCTGACATGTCACAAGATCTGGGATTTTGGCGACCATGCAATGATAGGTATGGACAGTTCCAAAGTGAAGACTAAGGCTTACTAAATATGAACAAGGGGAAATGATCTCTACCCTTGCTAGGATATTCCAGAATGCACCTGACCCATCAGTCCTGCATGAAGTAACTAGAAAGATTCCTCAACTTATGGAATCTAAGCCGGACAGAGAGGTAGTCGATGAGATGATGCATGTCAGAGAGTGGGAGCGGCTTCACAGGGAGGGATTGATTGATGAGTTTTCTCTGTTTTGCTCTTCGAAACAGATACATACCTTATCAGAAAGGAGTTATTCTGTACGCGTACTGGTAGTTCCGCCTGAACCCACCGAGGAAATCCTGCCGGGCCCTCGAGGAGCACAATCTTCCCGATAAGAGTATCAATTTTGATTGGAACAAATTGATGAAATCTTTGATCACATTGTATTTATGCAACAACAATCGGTATTACAGACTAATATCTCTGAATTGACCTAGATGCTTCACTGTGCGACGCAGGTTCCTATTAGTGAAGATTAAGCAAGCTGCAAATGAACGAACTCCGTAATAGAGTCCAGTCGAACTTTAAAAAACCCTCTAAATAGTTCTATCCCCAGATATACCTACGGGGACTTTGCTGAGCTCAGCCAGGCCGTTTTTTTAGGCTGACGGTCTAGATTCCAGAAAATGTGAGTTAGGTTCAACACAGACAAAAATTTAATTAGCCTCTGCAGGAACAGCAAGACAGCGGCAACGTAGATTGGACGAGGCCGTATATACGAGACATAGTAGCCATAACTATGCGAAGATTAGCCCGCTAGAAAATAATATATAAGTAGCTATGCCATCTTAATATTTGTCGGTATCTACTCATCCTACGGCGCAATAACGTTGAGAAACGGAAGGATGATCGTATCCCAACCTCAGCCAACCGCGCTGTATATTGAAAATACTGGCACATTGTTCGGGGTGTTGCTGATCTTCTGGGCTTCTCTTATCGTGTATGCAATGTATGGTGTGCTCGCATGGAGACAAGGTGGGAACATCCTACAACAAGCATTAGCATAAAGCTAATTATTCATTTCGACGTAGTCTACACCCTTTTTCGCTGGATACTGCGTTGTTTTGGTCGTTAAGATAGGTCATAGGTTCGATTTCGATAAGAATATCTGAGAATAATTCAAGTATCGACTAATTATTTCAGCCAGGAATACATGTATTAATGGCTTATTGGCTAAGAGGCTACATTCGAGCGTATCCTGCAGCCAAATGGACACCGGCGAAGGAGACCGAGGGGGAGCGCGGTTGGCAGGAGATAAGCTTTGGATCATTTATTTATGATTTATCAGTTCTAAATTTCCAATTCAATGCCTTGTCTATATAGTCCCTAGTAGCCCTCAATGGCTTGAGTCGAAAGAAAAGGGAAAATATCAGTTAAGAATAGTGCTCCTTCTGAAATCTTTATTCTTTAAGTTTGACGATCCTTCTTCTGCTAGCAAGCACCCGATATCAGCACTCTATTCCTTCGTGCTATCTCCAAGATGATCTTCGACGAGAATGGTATTCGCCTAAAGAGGCTTCAAAGTCCAGCTTCAGTAGCTTATACTCGCGACAGGTCGATTGAAATTTCCTCCGAAACTCCTTGATGCTTGGAAAAGTAAATATGGGCAGGAGGATTACGAACGGACTAGAGAACAAATATTCTACGCGGTCGAAACTTTTCGCTCCTCAAATCCTCCAGGATATCGACCTTGTTCTGACCAGTCTGCCATACTTCACTTAGTATGTGATCAAATTAGCAACAAAGAATTCCAGGATTCTGATTTGGGGATGTATGTCCTTGTTGCGACCCTTGAAGGCCGAGAGGTGGAGCCTGGAAAATTTTTTCGCGGATCACCTGTTTCACCGGATTGTGTTTCCTCCGTATTGCTCAAGAGTGTCGTTCCGGTAACCTATAGCGACGGACCTCAATGCATATCCCTAACGGTTTGCTTTAAGGGATACGATTTCAAAGTCACCAAGCCCATTATTGATGCATTCCGTCTTTTCTATTGAGCAGAGACTCCTCCCCGGGATCTATCTACAGGGCCATATCAATCTCCTGATCAAGGAGCATCGATTCAAGGATCCTGGTGGCGATTGGTCTTGTGTTTACGCAAAAGAAACAAAGGTTCCCCCCCTCATGCGGAATGCCAAAGAGAGTGCTTGGGAAACGATTGCTTTAAATATCATAATCATGCGTCGACCTTTGAATGAAGGACCCTATCCTAGAGGTCCGATGGGGGACATAGTGAACCTTACCTTTGGCTGGACGAAATACAAGTCGTCCGGCGACTTCGAAAATGTGGATTCTGATGTATATTAATTTGATTCGGGAAGTGATAATGGGAAAGTGATGAGGGGAGTCTTGGAAAAATTGAAGGCGAAGGGAGTGCATTAGCCTGTCGTTGTCACACCTGAGAAAAGAAGCACATGTATTTTCTACATCCAATTAGCATCTAGGTGAGGATAAGCTGAGGGAAAACTTGCTTCTTGCCGGTTGCATTAATAAGCTATACTTAGGGCGTAATTCATTCTCTTCAAGTCTATTCTAGAGCACACCAACCACCTCTTGTTAGAAAGTATTAATGTGAAACTAATTCGCTACTAGTATTTATAAGGAGCAGAAGTTTTCATAACATTGATATAGAAGAGGGCTGTAGGTACCTGTAAGACTGAATGTTATCCATGTTTCATTTCGTTCATCTGTTTTCATTTCTCATTTTTAGTTTTATTCAGCGAAAGACCGGAAAGCAAAGCTTAAATAACAAAATAGCGGGCGGATCTTCGTAGGACAGGGTCGAGTTCAGCGCGCGAGAGATAGATAGCAGCAGTGTGGGTGCCAGAGCCCGAACCGAAAGCTGTAAGAGGAAAGAAAAGATCCAATTAGCGCCGCCGTACTTTTGCCCGTTCCAGATCAATTTCCACCGTAACACTAGCTAACCACTTCGGAGTGCACCATTCTGGCGGCATTCAATCATCTTACGGTTCTCCACTTGGGCCTGGTCCACGAACTATAAAGTCTTCATCCCACAGGTCATTCTGCATAAGCAGGGAGGTCTTTTTCTGTCTTCTGATCCGCAAAAAAGACGGCAGTCGCTCACATCACTCTCTATGAAGCGTTCCAGTTGTGAACCATGCCGAGCCAGAAAACTACGCTGCTCCCGTGACGGTCCTGCTTGTAAGACATGCAAGAATCGTGGTCTCACTGGAAAAGAATGCATCTATGTTTGTATGCCACGGATGCCTACAAAGCAGCAATCCTCTGCCAGCTCTGCCCCTCAGACGCATCTCCACGCTCGAAACAAAGACTTGGAGGCCCAGCCTCAACAGTGGAGAGATGTCCAGGCGAGAACTATTACCGGCCGTGTCACACCACCACCAACAGCACCCACCACTTCGAAATTGTTTCATCAACATATGAATTACACTATCAGCCCGATAGTAGACCATGCAGGGGCGCTCCACGCATCTCAAGTAGGTTATGTGCGATATATTTCGCCAACCTCGTGGCAGTGGGTGGTCGCGAATAGCCCCTGGACGAAATATTTGCAGAACTCCATTCTTAATACCAATGATGAGGATGAACAGCAGATGCCGCTCATATGCAAGGAACATGCCTCAGATGCGGAACTATTGGGGATGCTTCCTCCAGTTGAATATTGTAATACCCTCAAAGAGTTATATTTCCGGGTAGTCTCACCGGTAAGTCTCTCTTACACATGACGATCCTATACCGGGAAGGAATACTGATGAATTGCAGACGTTTCACATTCTTAATGATTCGATATTTGAGGCCGAATATCAGCATTTCTGCCAGCACCCCCACACCATGTCAACTTCTTGGCTGGCGTTACTCTTTGCTCTAATCGCGACATCCGTCAGTGCTCTGGAAGACGAAGACCCCATACTCTTTGCCCAAGGCCGCGAACGCACTAAAAGCCATAACGTGAAACTATTGTACACACGCTATCACTCTGCTGCCCTTCAATGTCTCGCTAGAGACGGTTTTATGACCCGCCACACAATCAACTCCCTTCAAGCGCTAGTTCTTATCAACTTCGCTAGCTTACACCGTGGCATCTGCTGCTCGACACTCATTGGTCTAACCCGCTACGTTGCTATTTCTATGGGCTGTCATATCGATCCAGAGAGATTTTTCTTGAGCCCTATCGAGTGCGAAGAGCGCCGGCGAGTTTGGGCGGGGCTATTGATACTCGATACTGCTCAGAACAATTTGTTTGGAAGCTTAGATCCACAGCAGTACACACAAGACACAAATTTACCTGCCGATATTGACGATGATAACCTGCTCACGGCCACGAGTATTCCACGGTCCTCTGACGTATCTCTCCCGTCCTGCACTGCCCCTCTAACTCAGACGACCTATCTTTTTCTCTGCTGCCACTTATACTATACGTCAAGTCGTGTCTGTGAGCTCTTATTTTCGGAGAAGCGTCCGCGGTACTACCTCGCTACTATAGAGGCCGAGATTCAAGCTATCCGCGATCACTGCGATGCCCGCTACGGCCAAGAATTCGTTCCTATACAACAACAAGCCAACAAGAATATTCTCCATGCCCAGATTCAACAACAGCTTCTACTTTTACATCGACCAGCTTTGATCCGCTTTCTACGCGGCGAAAAGAACGCAGAAACATACGCAGCCCGCGAGAAGAGCATTGCATCCGCCAACACAGCTCTTTCCATTTTCCGTGACCTTTTTGAGAACCCAAAATTCGTGTCACATAAGTGGTGGACCGGGGGATTAGGTAGTTTGTACGCCTTTCATGCCCTGGTTGTTTTAGCTGTGCTACTGCATCACTCAGAGAGCGTGTCAGAGTTCGAAAGAATAAAGGTGATTGTTAGTGAAGTGGTGCAGATTTTTGCAACTCTCTCGGTGCGCAGTTTTTTCTGCAGAAAGACTGTTCCAATTGTGCTCAAAATCATGTAAGTCATCCCGACCTCCTGGTTCCTAACTATGTTCGGCTAACCTTAGTTTTCATTGATGTAGTAACGTTAGATCGGTGCCCTCTGACCAAAATCAAGAACATCAATCCTCTCAGTTTGAACCCTAGATCACGTCACCAAAACACGGAGAAATCTTTACATCACATCACACGCTGAGCTTACAATCCCAGTCTCCCCTGTCTACGGCAATGTTTCACCGAAATCGAAGTAGAAGAAATCTTGAAAATAATTGGTGGCGTGCAGGCTAAGAAGGTCGACAAAATGCATTTTACATATAGGGTTCTTCGGTATTGATATTTACATGAGTCGTTTGATCAGCTGTCAAAGTATAATCATTTTACTTGATCAATCCGGCCGAGCTTGCACAACGAGTGCAGATGTAGAATTAGCCGTTTTAATTCCAACCTTCACAAAAGATGTATGGACAACGTCTCAGCCAGAGAGTTATAAGAAGCTTCGCATTTCTCTCTTCCCCCTCTGCATGGCCTTCTAATGCGTGAATTTGCTCAATCAAGCTAGAATACTCGGTCAGTTCGCTCTAGAAATCCGTGTCGCTGACTCAGAAATCGGATGATCACAGAAAGAGTAAAGGAAAAATTGTGCTCCCACCAGACTCTTTTGTGAGGATCGAGGCCCATTCCGGCCTGAGCAGAACAATACCCCTGAGAGTGTGCGTTTGTGGAAGAAATTAACTATATAAGCCATGCGTTATCCATCTCACAGATCAATCTCCCGAATCTGTCCATGTTAACCTATTGTTTCATCGTCCATGGCCAACATTCCAGTGAATGGGCCCCCCACCTTAATGGAACTATTCACTTCATGCTTTTGGCGTTCAAAGGTATGTCTGAAGCTGAAATACACGCAGAAGACTCCGAGATCTAGAATCACCCCTCGCAGCGCATGCAGAAGATCAAGTATCGCTAAGATTGCGCTGTTAGTCAATTTCTGACCGCTCCTTCTATCAGAAAACGCAAGTGATCAGAGTGCTGCAGATCAACTATTCAGACTTCAAATTGGAAACAGCACTTATATCAGTCGTGATCAAGGAGGATGGAGAAACGAAGACGCGTCTGTACGAATATGAGGATTTGAGAGGAATAGAGGGAGGTCAAGAGGCAGTTGAAAGATTTAGGCCTCATTGGCGATAAGTTTCATCTACGGCATGGAGAAAATATTTTTAAAGAATACAAGAGAAAAAGGCATATCATGTATGTAGGACAGATTACATTGGAATGTCGTGGATAACAATCGACGGGCTTCGGCGGTGCCACTCTCATCTATAGGGTATGCTTTTTGGGCTATACCGCTTCCAGAATTGGTCTGTTCTTGGAAGCTAGACACTCTCTACTTAAAATCTCTCCAAACTTTTCAAATTCTGTGATTCGAAGTCATCTCGCGAGCATATAAATTTCGGGCCTCATCCCCAAGAAATTGTCAAGCCTCTGCATCCGCTAGCAAATCAGCCGTAGCTTGGGTATCGATTCCAGTTGTCTTTTGCCTTTAGAAGACTAAGTTTCAGGGCCTCAATGCTTACCTCGCAAAGTCGCACGGTAAGTGAATAATGCCTTCCAATGTGACTGAGCTCTAGCAATTTAAGGCTCTCCCCGTGCATAGTGATTTTCTACAGGAGCCGTCCATGATGGCTGTCAAAGAGTTGCTCAAATTACGAAAGCATCTTCCAACTCTTGCTAGCCTTGTGCGAAAACCTCTTAGTCAAGATGCTAGGACAATTCTGGTCAAGTGCCAGGAATTACATAGCGGAATACAACCGCCGCCAAGCTGCACCGTGTTCGAAGGTGGCGCTCTTCATCTTTGCCCGCTGCTTTTAGAGAGTGTTTCGAAAGAAATAGTGCAGGGTCTTACTTATGACACTCGCTTTAAACTATCTCTTATCGTTTGGCATTTCCATATCCCACCTTGCGAACCTTCCGAAAGCTTTCTTCAGTTCCTCGCAAACCCGATCAACAAGACGGTGTGGGAAAGACTTCATTCGCAGTATCAGAATAATAATCGTCAGCAGGTCCCATATGATGATTTCATACAGTCTTTTGACTTCTTGTTACCGTCCTGGCTGCTCTTCTCGCAACAGGGTCTGATGAATTTGGAGAATCAAACAGAGTCTGAGTAGCAGATAACAGTTTCAGTCTCTGCAAACTCTAGCAAACCGGAGAGTTCGATCTGACCATTTTCGATGGCGTAATATCAAAGATCACTTCAGTAAATTATTTGGAGAATATTCATTGACTATCAATATGCTATTTGAATGGCAATGGAGAGAGAATACGTTCTGGTTGTAGCAAATTCATATAACGAAGTATACTGCCCGCTCTTCTTTGCAGTCTTCAAGCCTGAAAGCTCAGAGTTCCTCTTCCGGCTGTGTCATTTGACTTGTCATAGCAGAATACTCTTTCGCAGATTCAAGAGAAGGCTTATATGGGGCTGCAGAAGCCCCCAAAGGATGAGTATATGTTGACATGAAGCCAAAAGGGGATAGTTCACCTGCTGGGCCTGAAGTGCCTGGTGGACCTGATGTACCTGCTGGGCCTGATTGGCATGTAGTGGGAATTGGAATTGAAGAAGAGTCGCTGGCTGTTGAAACGGAAGCCCTTGCGGCCTATTCAAAGTATCGAGAAGTTGCTGAGGCATAGATTGGAACAAAAGATAGCCTATGTTGTTTGCACCATGAAACACCAAGGGTGCTGTTGGTAGTTTATCAAAGTCAAAACTGCTCTAGAACAGGACACCCCGCAAGGTCCGTACGCGCGAAACAGCTACATATCGTAGCTCCGTCGAAAACTCCTTGTCACTAATATCCAACACAGCTCGGTCGACGCTAATCTCCTAAGCCTTATAGACTATTATAGCATACGCGACCGCGATCAGGAACTGCGTGCAGGTGCATCGCTGCCCGATTATAGTAAATTCGCGGTAGACGGGCAGGATAGGCACAAGGGGCCGGCCCTATTCATCCTAGCGCTAGATTAGTTTAGTATAACCCCCGACCTCTACAAGTAGGGCCTATAGGGGGGCCTCACACGGGTCAGCCGTAGATAAAGCCTAGACGATATCCTAAATAGTAGCGAACGACCCGTTCACTAATCCACACTCTATCTATAGTTTAGATCAGATTATAATCCGACTCCCGATCGAGACTATTAGATCTTTAGGAAACCCCGCAACACCTCAATGCTCCCTCCGCTGCAGGACTATTATTTATAGCTAAGATGCGCAGTACTAGATTCCCGATAGCGCGGAGCTGCTCGTGGTTATACTAGGCGATATATGCCTTCGTCGGGAAGATATATAGCGCGTCCTAAAATTAGCCGACCTCCTCTATAGGGAGTAAGGCGCTAATACGACTAGCTAATAACTGCTAGTTGTCCCTCGTGATCTACTCAACGCGTAGCTGCTCTAACGCAGTGCGGAACGTATAGCTCTCCTCGTCCGTACCCTACTAGCGAAGGAACTACCATATTAAGCTCGATAGTGATCTCGAGTGCCCTATAGAGACGCTTTACGTGGAGCTCAGGTACAGGCTCGTCCACTGCGTTGAGGGTATACATCGGCTTCTAGAGCACGGGCGGTGACTAGAAAAAATCGCCAGCAAGGATGATGTTCAGGCCACTCAAGGGCTGGTTTACTGCGGGAAGATTTCACTATAGCGGCTGATCGCGCGCACCTACGCCTTCCTCGAGGTCCGTCTCATCCGCGGTAAGCAATACCGCTACCGGACGGAGATGTACTCAGGGCAGACTGTGCGTCGTAGGGGCTGACACAGTAGCCAGGGGTAGGCGCATAATTCGAGTTGTGTTCCCACGTTTCATGTTCGATAGATTGAGATTCATGATCGACGTGATATGGACTCATTCTAAAAGTATCACAATCCTTGGATCGTCCATGTTAGCTTGCGGGATGAGCCATATTGGATTCGAGGGTGGCGATAAATGCACGAATGAGACGCGCCGTAGGTGACAAGATCCACGGAGAGATAGTAAATATCCTTCCCTACCAAAATTGGCTCTCTACAGCGTATGCACAGCCTTCAGCGTGATGACTGGCGGGCCTACAGCGATAGACAAAGGGCTGTGCTGCATGCAGGAAGAATGAGGGAAAGTGGCAACCCAGACAGGACTGGCAGGAAGGCGGAAAGCTAGCGATCTTGCCAGATCGCCAGATCTACCAAGTGGTTCTAGGGGATTCAATGTATCATTAAAAATAATTACAGTATTCCCGATGCCTCGACAAGCGAGACTGTAAAGAGGAGGGAAAGCAAGAAAATCTAAAATGAGACAAAGGTTACTCATATCTTAGATAAGGGATTGTACTGTGCCAACTCGAGGAATATGACACGACCTGATGAACAGCCGATTGCCACCGTTGTCCCAGATGTAGCAAATAAGGAGGAGTTGGATGGTCGATACTCTGCAGGCAACCACAAAAGGTTGGATCCGTTGTAGGTTATCCAGGAAGAGCCATAGCTATATATCCGTGACAAGGCCAAACGGTGGGGCCGGGACGCGCCAGGGCCAGATGATACTACATTGAATGTACCAACGCTTGTATGAAGATGGCATGGCGCAATTTTATCAAATTGGAGAAATTGAGGAGAGTAAATATCAAGAGTTGACGCGTACTGACCGGAGGCTGAATCCCAGATCCTGACGGTTCTATCATGGGACGCTGACGCGAGTCGGCTTCCATCTGTAGACCAGGCAATCGAACTGACCGCGCCTCTATGCCCCTCGAGTGAAGACGTACACTGACTAGAGGCCGGATCCCAGATCCTGACGGTCTTATCGAAGGACCCTGATGCGAGTCGGCTTCCATCTGGCGACCAGGCAATCGAATATACGACGGAACTATGCCCCTTGAGGGTTGACGCGCACTGGCCGGAGGCTGGATCCCAGATCCTGAGTGTGGAATCACTAGATGTTGATGCGAGTTGGCTTCCATCTGGCGACCAGGAAATCGAGCTGACCGCGTGGCGATGTCCCTCAAGGGTAGACGCGCGCTGCCCGGTCGATGGATCCCAGATCATGACGGTATTATCGTCGGACGCTGACGCGAGTCGAGCCCCATCTGGCGACCAGGCAATCGACGTGACCCAGTTACTATGCCCCTCAAGGGTAGACACGCACTGGTCTGAGGCTGGATTCCATATCCTGACCGTCTTATCACTAGACGCTGATGCGAGTTGGCTTCCATCTGGCGACCAGGAAATCGACTTAACGGAGCCACTGTGCCCCTTAAGGGTCGACGTGCACTGGCCGGAGACTGGATCCCAGATCCCGAGTGTGCTATCACTAGATGCTGATGCGAGTTGGCTTCCATCTGGCGGCCAGGAAATCGAGACAACGGAGTGGCGATGCCCCTCAGGGGTTGACACACACTGGCTTGTGGCAGGATCCCATATCCTGACAGTCCTGTCACTAGACGCTGATGCGAGTCGACTTCCATCTGGCGACCAGGCAATCCACCTGACCGTGTTACTATGTCCCTCGAGGGTAGACGCGCACTGCCCGGTCGCTGGATCCCAGATCCTGAAGGTAATACCACTGGATGCTGATGCGACTCGGCTTCCATCTGGCGACCAAGTAATCTTGACTGAATTAATATGTCCCTCAAGGGTAGACGCACACTGGCCGGTCAGTGGATCCCAGATCCTGACGGTCTTATCATGGGACCCTGATGCGAGCCGGCTTCCATCTGGCGACCAGGCAATCGAGCTAACCGCGTGGCGATGTCCCTCGAGGGTAGACGCGCCTTGCCCGGTCGCTGGATCCCAGATCATGACGGTATTATCGTCGGACGCTGACGCGAGTCGACTTCCATCTGGCGACCAGGCAATTGATGTGACCCACTTATTATGCCCCTCAAGGGTAGACACGCACTGGCTGGAGGCTGGATCCCAGATCCTGACCGTCTTATCATAGGACCCTGATGCGAGTCGGCTTCCATCTGGCGACCAGGCAATCGAGTTGACCGCGTGGCGATGTCCCTCAAGGGTAAACGCGCCTTGCGCGGTCGCTGGATCCCAGATCATGACGGTATTATCGTCGGACGCTGACGCGAGTCGACTTCCATCTGGCGACCAGGCAATTGATGTGACCCACTTATCATGCCCCTCAAGGGTAGACACGCACTGGCTGGAGGCTGGATCCCAGATCCTGACCGTCTTATCATGGGACCCTGATGCGAGTCGGCTTCCATCTGGCGACCAGGCAATCGAGCTGACCGCGTGACGATGTCCCTCAAGGGTAGACGCGCGCTGCCCGGTCGATGGATCCCAGATCATGGCGGTATTATCGTCGGACGCTGACGCGAGTCGGGTTCCATCTGGCGACCAGGCAATCGAGTTGACCAGGTCACAATGTCCCTCAAGGGTTTGCAGACATGGACTCCAGTTTTCACCTACGATTGGGCTGTTCAAGATCCAATCTGGTCTCTCTTTCTCATAACATGACCTTGTAATACTTCGAGCTGGGCTAAAGGTAAGCCCTGAACTGTATACTTGAAGGGGGCTGCTTTCGATTGCTTGTCCGTAGTATCGAATGAATCGGGACGCATCTTGAACTCGGGCTAGCAGTGCTTGTGAGTTTCCTCCTTTCTAGAAGAAGTGCCTAGTTAGCAGTCGACGTATTCTCAGAAATATTATGTGATCACTCACCTTGAGTAAGGCCTCTAGCTTTAGCATCGCTGATATCCCTTCTGGTATGCTTTCCAAAATGCCAAGAGCTTCGAGCCAGTAAAGATACTTTTGCCGTAGAAAACCGTCCACGCAACTTACATCGTCAAGGTTGTAATCCAGGTCTTCACGACACCAACCGTCCTGAAGGTGGTCAACCCAATACAAACAAGCGTACTTTACGGTAGCCAACGGATTCGGACTTGGTTGTGTGAATTCTCTAGTGGAAATTCCAACATGTTTCATGTCAAAGATATTACGTCGAAGTGTCTTGAACATCGTCTGTAGAGATCGCGAAAAAATTGCAAGATGTTCGGCTTCTTGGTATCCCGGAAACACCTCGCTTCTGGCCCTTTCGAGCAGGAATTCCTTTGCAGACTGATGTACGAATATAATGACGTCCTCACGCAAAGTGAGGAACGAGCCACAAGTTGCGATAATTTCCAGTAAAGCTTCAGCGTCATCGGAGAGATCAGGTATTTCAACTAGGGCGGTCAGTTCTTCAAGAGTGATAGGCCGATACACTGTTGCCATGGCAGCCAGTATTCGCTTGCAGAGCTCAGCATCTTCAGACGTTCGAACCTGATTAATCATTCGAACGTATAAAGCATCCAGTCCAGGAGGGAACTCCTTAAGTTTCCTCAGGACATGCCTTCGTGATGTCCTGTTGAGATCTTGACAAACCAGGGCGACCCAGAGGAAAGTGCCTTGTGAGTGTGACGACAAGTGACGGTAAACAGCATCACGAACTTCATCTTTGTACTTTTTGACTTCTGCTAATTGGTGAACCTTATGTCGAATGAACTGTAGCACGGCGTTAGATACGGATGTCTCATTTAGCTCTAATGAGATAGGCGCTGTCTGAGTTGTAGTATTCAGACGCTCTTCGATATCAGGCCAGTTGCGGCTCGAGACAATCCACTTTACGTGTGAGTGGGTGGATGATTCCTGGACAATGAAGTTCAGAAGGAGAGGGAGGTCCGTTGTGCATTCGTCTAGCGCATCGATCACCAGATAAGTATTCTGTAGGGTCAAATCTTCTAAAATACCGTTGAAGATCTTTAAGAGCGCATTCCATGCGTTTATGTCCTCAAACAGCGCCTTTCCAGCTTGATCGTACCGGCTTCGTACATGGGATAGAAGCGATGCTTGCTTCACGACCAGTGAATATATCAAGCCACGAAGTACGGCTGTTGCATTATTGATTCGTACGTCCGTAGCTTGGCAAAAGAAGAAGGCGATGTTTCCATTATCTCCGATCGACTGGGTCAATTCGTTGATGATCCCACACAGTAGCATTGTCTTGCCTTTCCCAGGATCACCCTTGATCCAGAGGAGACGGCTGTTCTGGTTGTCTTGCCACTGTCTGAACTGCTCGTTGTCTAAAATCCAGCGATACGAGTCTATGAGCAACCCTCCGTTGGTTCGCTCAATACGCCCCTTGTCATCATAAGGACTGGTCGTTCGCAGATCCCGTAGGCATGCTTGATTAAATGACTCTTCCGGTTGCGCTGAGGCAATCAAACTGATTAGTCGTATCCTGTGACAACTAAGATGTTCCCTACCTACAGAAGTGAGCAGTTATAGGGCCGTGGTTCCGTCCGATTTGTAGCCCTGAGTTAGGGCCGTCATATGAGATATGGGTTGCCATAATAGACCTCGAGCCAAGTCGCTGCTTAATGGTACCAAGGTTGACATTGCTGACTTGGAAGTTTACCCCGCAATCATGTGACCGATAAAGTTGGTCAGGGGAGCCAATCTCCTCGATTTCATACTCCTGATATATCCACAGAGGGTTTTACTAGGTTAGGTCACTATCTGTTATCATAATGAGCATTGACCGCGCAGTGCCAATTTACCTATTACACGTAATATGAAAGCCTTCAGATAACAATCAGACAATGCCAGACATAGAGCAATGTATTTTATTTCAGTACATTACACAGAATACAATCATGTAACTATCTTTATAAATACGTTTCACGATCTTACGAGAGACTAAATTAAAAATGGACTAGCGTGTTTCAGAATAAAGTTTGGGAAATAATGGAAGAGAACAAAGAGGTGAAACTGATTTCGAGCGGCCCTGTATGCTCCGCTGACTTGTCTGTAGCAAAAGTGACCTCCATCTGAAAGGCGACTGCTCTTGCAGTGGAGATACGAAAGCGGTGCCACGTGGCGACGGAATCGATTGTGCATAATGGCGGGACGGACCGCAACGCGAACCCCTGAACCGCCCGACCGCGACGAACACGAAGAGTCACCGCCACGATTATCGAGGCCGAGACGCACTACCAGACCACCGAGTAACTATGCTCGGGATCAAGAGATCGACAATGGCCAGAGAGCGACACGCTCTCAACTGAGGAAGAAAACGCAAGACAAGCCAGCAACTCATCGTGACGCGGTCACTTCGGATGACTCCGCGACGGAGAGTGACGACCTCAACACCGCCACACTCGTGAAAGAGCTCATTAAACTCAGGCGAGAGATCAGGCGACGCGATGAATTGCACAAGGACGAGCTCCGAAAGGTTAAGGATGAATTCAGCGCCGCCCTTGCCGAAGTTCGACACGAGCTACAGACCCTGACGGACAGGCCCCTGACACCGCAATCCCACGCCGAGACATGCGCTCAGAACAACCACGATGAGATCCTCCGCGAGATTCAATCCCTGCGCGATGCTATCAGTCCTTCCATTCCTACTGGTTCCCCGTCCTATGCAGATGTCGCCCGTACTCCTCCACTTAGTCACCCGAGCAACATACGGACGCTCTCAACGTTAAATACAACACCGACCACGTTCACCGACACATTGTATTGTACAATTGACACCTCGAGGATGGCAGAAAATGGAAACGAGAGGATTTCCGCAGGCCCAATCCGGGCGACCATCGAGACAGAGATCCGGAAGATGGAAGACCACATACACTGGCGTTGTCGCGCCGTCACTGTCGACCCGAAGAACACGAACCGGATCAGAATAGCGTGTCGCGATGAAACCGAACACCAGTTAGTCAAGAAAGTGGCGGAAGCAAAGATCGGTGCGGGAGCCCGGGTACTTCGGGACGAGCTCTACCCGATCAAAGTCGATAGCGTCAACAAAGCCGCAGTGCTAGATGAAAATGATGAGATCCGAGCCGGAGCTGCGGCAGCCTTTAGCGAGGAGAACGAAGCTACCGTGGCTAAGATCGCATGGCTCAGTAGCAAGGAGAGTGCGAAGGCCTACGGGTCAATGGTCGTTTACCTGACCAAAGGTACTGACGCACGGAGGCTCCTGGCCGACGGGTTCTTTCACGCTGGAGGAGAGTCTGGCGTGACCAGCACCTTTGAATATCGATCACGACCGATGCAATGCTACAACTGCCAGGAGATTGGCCACAAGGCGTTTCAGTGTAAGAACGTCCAGAAGTGCGCAAAATGCGCCACGGAGGGCCATCGCCACAGTAACTGCGACCAAACGGTTCTAAAGTGCGTCCCATGCGGAGGCCCACATGAATCGTACAGCAAAAACTGCCGGAAACTCTATCCGCCACGTCATGAATAGAACCCTCCGAATAATCCAATTGAATGTGAGGAAACAGGGAGCGGTTCATGACAGCTTGATGAACGACGAAGAAACCCAGGGGGCAGTGGCACTAGCGATTCAAGAACCCCAAGCGAGGCGAATCCAAGGCCGGCTTTTGACAACCCCGATGGGACATCACAAATGGACGAAACTGGTTCCCTCTACCTGGAGGGAAGGCCGGTGGGCAATCCGAAGTATGCTTTGGATTAATAGGGATGTGGAAGCAGAACAAGTGCCGATCGAGTCGCCGGATCTGACTGCGGCGGTCATCCGCCTCCCTGAGCGCCTGATATTTATGGCATCAGTCTACGTAGAGGGAGGAGATGCCGCGGCATTGCTCGAAACATGCGATCGCCTACGCAAGGCGATCACAGAGGTACGGCGGCACACAGGCACAATGTTGGAGATCATAATTGTGGGAGATTTTAACCGCCATGATCAACTCTGGGGAGGAGACGACGTGTCTTTGGTAAGACAAGGTGAAGCGGACCCAATCATCGACTTCATGAATGAATTTGCACTCAGCAGTCTACTCAAACGAGGCACAAAGACATGGCATGGCGCAGGACAGAATGGGGATTGCGAGTCCACGATCGACCTCGTCCTGGCCTCGGAAAACCTAACGGACTCAATGGTTAAGTGTGCCATACTTGGGACAGAGCACGGGTCGGATCACTGCACCATTGAGACCGTATTTGATGCCTCATGGTCGCCCCCAAAACACCCGGAACGACTCCTGCTGAAAAACGCTCCATGGAAAGAGATCAATGTTAGGATTGCGAACACCCTAGCCTCCACTCCGCTGGAGGGTACCGTGCAACAGAAAACCGATCGACTTATGTCCGCGGTCCGGGAAGCGGTGCATGCCTTGACCCCGAAGGCCAGACCGTCACCACACGCAAAGCGATGGTGGACAGATGACTTGACACAGCTCCGTCAAATATACACATACTGGAGAAATCACGCACGCTCGGAGCGACGGGCGGGACGAAAGGTACCCCGTCTAGAAGAGATGGCCCAAGGCGCGGCGAAGCAATATCACGATGCTATCCGGCAACAAAAGAAAAAACACTGGAATGAATTCCTCGCAGACAACGATAACATATGGAAAGCCGCAAAATACCTGAAGTCGGGAGACGACGCAGCGTTTGGAAAGGTCCCGCAGCTCCTGAGAGCAGACGGATCGACCACCACTGATCACAAGGAGCAAGCAGAAGAATTGCTGACCACATTCTTCCCACCTCTGCCAGACATTATTGACGATGAAGGAACGAGACCAGAAAGAGCACCGGTAGGAATGCCAGCTATCACGATGGAGGAGGTAGAGCGGCAACTGTTGGCGGCGAAGTCTTGGAAAGCGCCTGGCGAAGACGGCCTGCCGGTGATAGTCTGGAAGATGACGTGGCCCACGGTCAAGGAGAGGGTTCTAGATCTCTTCCAAGCCTCACTAGAAAGAGGCACGTTGCCAAGGCAGTGGAGACACGCGAAGATCATACCGCTCAAAAAGCCGAATAAAGAAAATTACAGCATTGCCAAAGCATGGAGACCAATTTCTCTCCTCGCGACGCTGGGTAAGATACTGGAATCAGTGGTTGCGGAAAGGGTCTCACACGCGGTGGAAACGTACGGCTTGCTCCCGACCAGCCACTTCGGGGCCCGAAAGCAGCGGTCCGCGGAGCAAGCACTCGTGTTTCTGCAAGAGCAAATCTACACAGCGTGGCGCGGCCGACGGGTATTGAGTCTGATCAGCTTCGATGTCAAAGGAGCCTACAATGGAGTGTGCAAAGAACGATTGCTTCAGAGGATGAAAGCGCGAGGTATACCGGAAGATCTGCTCCGGTGGGTTGAGGCGTTCTGCTCGGAACGGACGGCAACCATCCAAATCAATGGCCAATTGTCTGAGGTCCAAAGCCTGCCACAGGCTGGACTGCCGCAGGGTTCGCCGCTGTCTCCGATCCTCTTCCTCTTCTTCAACGCAGACCTCGTACAACGACAGATCGACAGCCAGGGCGGAGCAATTGCGTTCGTGGACGATTTTACCGCATGGGTGACCGGACCAACGGCACAGAGTAATCGGGAAGGTATTGAAACAATCATTAATGACGCACTCGACTGGGAGAAAAGGAGCGGAGCGACATTTGAGGCAGACAAAACAGCCATCATACACTTCGCTCCCAAGGCTCACAAAACGGACCAGGGGTCTTTCACTATCAAGGGACAGACCGTTGTGCCTAAAGACCATGTCAAGATCTTGGGCGTTCTCATGGACACAAGACTCAAGTACAAGGAACATATCGCGAGGGCAGCGTCTAAAGGCCTAGAGGCAGCGATGGAGCTTCGGCGGCTTCGCGGCCTAACCCCAGCAACTGCACGTCAGCTATTCACATCGACGGTGGCCCCGGTGGTAGACTACGCTTCTACCGTCTGGATGCACGCTTGCAAGGACAAGGCCAGCGGACCGATCAACCGAGTTCAAAGGGTGGGAGCGCAGGCAATTGTAGGGACGTTTCTCACAGTTGCGACCAGCGTTGCGGAGTCAGAGGCTCACATTGC
>JAYXSC010000019.1:0-24262 GCA_037414295.1 Penicillium sp. F2(2024) | reverse complement strand
AAACGTACCAAAGGTTCATCTCAAAAGACAATTATTCCACAGCCTTAAGTTTCTTTTTTCAATTTTGATGGTTTCATGGTGCCTGGACACACGCAGACTCCACTCCGGCCCAGTGTGGCTGAATCCGCCCAAAATAGAACCACACGGCCTGTCGCCTGGGCGATGATCATGGGCTGTGAGCCGACAACACAGCCAGCGCCGCACTTTACCAACCCGATCTCTGCTTCATATTTTCATCCGCACATATTAGCTACGACTGTTACGAATCCCTACCGACGAATTTATTCCATTCTACGAGGTAAATTTGTTCAGTCGATTATACGGTCGCTTACGCCGAGTGTCAAACAAGCTGACGTCGATAACCAAAGCCAAGAAAACCACCGCCTGCGCGTCCCTCCAAACTCCAGAGTTTCCGTGCATTCCGCTGCGCCTGTCACCTTTGACAACATTCTTGACCTTTTACCGTCTCTATCGCCGCAAAGTCTCTGAGATCGGCTCCCCTGTTTGATCGTCCTTCGCTCCACTCCTGAGCTTGTGGTTTTCTTCCTCTCCGCTCGGCACCTCCGCGGCCTCGTCGGAATCTCTCAAGGGCTGAAAGACCCTTGCAGTTCTGCATCCTTTTCTCGGAGTTCCTACATTTACCCACCCCCATCATGCAATTGCGAATGCCCCGAGCGACGGGTGGCAACCTGGGGAGGACCAAAAATGTTATTCATTTCGTGCAGGCCTTTGTCATTTTCATTGCATGGGCCATGACGATCGCGATTTGGTCCAAGGGAAACGGTATCGATGGGCGAACAGTCTGGTACTGGATCTTGGTGGGTTCTCTTCCGCGGAGTTTGCCCCCCGACAGACCCTGTCTATTATAGGGTCGGTCAAGGATTTGATGGACCTTGCAGCTAACCGCTCGCTGGATGCAGTGTTGGATCAGTCTCCCCGCCCTTATTTATCTCGCCGCCGTGCCCATGTGGCCCCGAGCCCGCCGCTTTGGAAATGTTTACGCATTTGCGACGGTTGATATCCTCTATGCGATATTTTGGTTCAGTGCCTGGGTTGCCCTCGCTTCATATGTTGCGCAAGGCAAGAGCATCGGAAAGTCTAGCAGCGACGATAAGACTTCCAGCACCAAGACCACCCGTGCCGAGAGCAGCACCAAATCTGGTTGCGATAACTGGGCGTATGGTAGTGCCAGCAAGTGCAAGATCAGTACGGCGACCACTATCATCGGTGTTTTCGTCTTGTATGTGCATCTCTTCTCCTATTGACATTACTTGGATCTTCGCTCAATGGCTAACCTGACGTTTTTAGTATTCTCTTTGCGATCACCTCTTGGATGTCCTTCCGCAATGTGATGCACTTCCGTCGCACTGGTACTCTCCCGGACGCTGTCTCCGATCCCACCTTCGCCGCCCAAAGCAAGGCCGCCTTCTCTTCAAACCCGGCCCACGACTTCGAGGAGGACGAGGATGATTTCCGCTCCGGTCGTGCCGGTATGGGCGTCCCATCTAGCAGTGACCGAGATGAAGACTACGCCCTGCTACAGCAGAGCGAGATTGATGACATTGGCAACGCGCACGGCCGGACCGCAATGCACGGTGCTTACGATCCCACGGGCCCAGCACAGGGCAGTGTTCTCCACGACTATAATAGCACCGGCTATGGTGGTGCCCACGGGCAACACTATGCCCCGCCATCGGAGTATGGCTCCTCAATGAGTGGATACGGCCGGTAGAGAACTAACACGATGTACGATGAGCGAACGATCTAGAGCTGGGAGGTGGAGGTATGAATGCCGGGCATATGAATACCCAAAATTATCTCGTGCTCTTTCTTGGTGTGCAGCACATGACTACGAAGCGGTGTTGGCTGGCGCATGATTTGATTTGATTTGATTTTGTGTTGTTCGATTCTTCGAGGAGGGTTGACCCTTTGATTACCTGTCATCTTTGCGCGTTTTCTCATGAGGTTTTCCCCAAGTGATGATTGTGTTTAATCGATGCATAGTGATATAGGTAAATTGATTGCATGTTCAAACAGTCAAGGGAGACGGTAGTATCGTCTCTATTGTGATCTTAATAAATATTTTATCTCAATATGTCAAGACCCCAGTCAATCTGGTCAAATGCCACATTCTGCCACCGCCTTCACGGGGTGCATGTGGACAGCTTGCGATCTCCCCGGACAGCGATACGGATTTATTTTGAAACAGCACACATTAAACCCGAAGAGGAGGGATTTTTCCAAAGTCCTTCAAGACTCATTCTTCTTCATATTGCTGGTAAGATCCTGAATTCTGCAATCGACATCATCCTAAAATCCCCTGCCCTCCACTCTCCACCTCGCTCTATATCCAACTCCGCCGACATAAGCTCACTCTCCCCAGAATTCAAGCCATATATCCAAATCAGCAAATTCCAGGACAGACATAGTCTTCCTGACCCTCACAATGGCCTCCGAAATTGATCTCTTCAACGAATATCCCCTCCACCTCGACCCAACCTCAAAAGCCATCTCCCTCCTCCCCTCATCCTCCCAAACCACCACCCAAACAGCTGCCATCAACACCGAACTCCAAGAACTGAATGCCCTGCACCGCTCCCTCCTCAGCCTTGACCCACCCAATACACCACCCGCTCCTCTCCCGGTGAACCCCAAGCGCAGCGCCCAAATCACCAAGCTCCGCGACTCCGGCAACGCTGCCTACCGCAAGTCCAACTACGCCGAGGCCATTCGGCTGTACACATATGCCATTGAGATGGCGCTTTCGCGTCCGGGCTGGGAACCGGTGACGCTGGCGCGGGAGGAGTTGGCGGGTCTTTACGGGAACCGTGCTCAGGCGTATGTTGGTATGCAGGCGTGGCCGGAGGGACTGTGTGATGCGAAGGCTAGTGTGGATTCGAAGCCCGTGGGCAATGTCAAGGCTTGGTGGAGGTTGGCTAAGTGCTTGGCGGAGATGAGTCGGTATGCGGAGGCGAAGACTTTCTTGTTGAAGGGCATTGAGATTGAGGGGAGGGTTAGTGATGGCGGCAAGGAGTTGGTGCAGTTGTTGGATGATGTCGAGGCTGCGTTGCGGCGGATGGGCTAGGAGGATGAGAGATTCATCTATCGAGTGGGCTCGTCTTTGGTTGTTACTGGTTCTCTTTGGTGCTGCATGCTGGCTGGCTTCGGTATCTTTCTGCTGTTGTTGGTTCAAGCTTGACGATTCCCTCTTATTGTTTCGGGCGTTTTTTTGGCGAATAAATGGTTGTTTCATCCATGAAATGTACTACTATCATCTCTTTCGGCTTGATAGGTCCCAGCACTGCATCTCTGTCAATCGAATCGATCCACAGCATACATACTTCCTGGCGAAAGAGGTGAATCATCACTCTATAGACTCACAAGCACCTACCTAGACAGCATTTAACCCCCTTTCTGGATCTGTCCAGCACCTGACCCACAATTACTTTACAGGATATGCAGTCTCAATATCGCAACAAACTACAAGTAAGGACGTTCAATCCGCAAACCTTGTTCATGGCACTACGAATTGCGTCCGTGGAATTGCCACACCCCGCAATAAGAAGCCAGCGTCACCACGAATACGAGCGCCGAGACCCGACCAGCCTCTCGGTGACTGTCCCTGTCAATCCATCCTTCTGACACAATACCTCTTCTTTCATCACTGATAAGTATTGGTTGAAAGAAAGCTGTTGAAATGGCACGGAAGGCGGCGACCAAGGTGCCCGTCCCTCCCACACTGAGCGAGGACGCCGCTGAGCGCAAGCGAGTTTTGAACATACTAGCCCAAAGAAGATATCGTGAGTTTCTTCTCCATTCGGCTACGTGGACCTTTGAGGAGTGACCTTGCATCACAGGGAAGAGGAAGAAGGAACGCCTTCAGGCGCTAGAGTCTCGGGCTAAAAGTTTCACGCTTCCTGAGACCACTATCGTGTCTAATCGGCAATCCAGCGGGACCTCGTCAGAGGCTGGCAATTTCAACCATGATTTGCCAAAGAATACGGCCGAAGAGGATATCTCTATCGCCCCTGATGACATCTGTCATGTAGATCTCGCAGACCTCGATTTCAACTATGTGGATGCACCTATCAACAGCGACTTTAATAACGGCGAATTGAACAGCGATCTCTGCTCTACACCATGGCAGAAATTCCGAGAGCTAAGCTCACTGAGCTTGCAAACACCAGCGATTTGTGAAACAGAGACATCCCTTGCACTTCCAACCACAACTGCAGGGGATACCTTCTGGGGTCAACTGGCAGAGAGCTCGAATTGGACTCTGGAGAATCAGAATGTCAACAATGGCAATGATTACTTCACAGAGTCAATGCCACTGAATCTAGAAGGAACATATGATGTATCTGCCGAGTTGCAAGCGGATGATACTTCCTTCTTCACATTCCCTGATGATCGAATACTCGAAGTCCCCTCCTTGACGCTGCTCAATGCTGCCGTGAAAGTCGCACAGCGATTGAACATCCACGGCTTGATTTGGGACTTCACTGCCATGAGTCCATTCTACGACCCCGTTAGCTCGAATAACTCCATCTCATCGCCTCCCTCTTTGCAATCCGCTCTATCAACCTCGGCAACATCACCTTCAAGCTCAGTTGATCTCAATGAACTTCCATCCCACTTGGTCCCCACGCGTACTCAGCGGCTGATTCCTCATCATCCAATTATTGACCTCCTCCCGTGGCCGAGTACACGGGATAAGCTGATTCAAGTGTTCCATCTCCCGGTCAGTCTACGGCCTGAAACCGCTCGAGATCCGATGGGTCTTCTTCGATTGGTTTACGACATGGAAGATGGAGGTGGTGAAGGGGTGAGAATCAGTGGTGACAACCCCTTCGAGCCCTCTGTTTGGGAGATAGGACAGGTTGTCTTTAAGAGATGGTGGTGGGCATTTGAGATGAATGTAGTGGAAAAAAGTAACCAGTCTCGAAGTAATCGAGGAGAGAGGGTATTATCATTGGAAGAATCAAATTCTTGAAATAAGAATGGAAATCTTGAACTTTGAAGCGCTTGTTACCATCCTTCGAAAGACAGTATTCGCAGTCTTAACACTATCCACAGATCGATTAATCTATATGAGAATATTCACTCCTTTCCCTGAATAGCGTGCGCCGACTTGAAAAGAACCAAAATTGGAATTGAGATACTCCATGCCCAAAGCCCAGTTCGAAGATAGCTTGCAGCTTCGGACTTGACTCCCATGTAGGCCATGGTGTATAGCACACGTGCGCCAAGATAGTCAAAAGCAAACCAGTTCAAGTCTTTCGCTGGGAGCTTTGCCAAATTTCCGGCCAGCTATATTCAAAATATGTTTAGCAATGAACCATAGACTTAGATGACGGCGAGGGAACCTACCATTGCAGTAGCAAACATAGGGATTCCCTCCATGGCATTGAGATGGGCGCCGCGGGCTCTGGCAAGCTTGTCCCAGACTTGACCAGAAATGTGCCCCTTCAAGTTGGTCAGATTCTCTCGGGGCCTATGTACATGGGTTAAAACCAAAGAAATAAAAGCCATTTGAACCTATTGCTGCGGACACACAGGATATTGCTTGACTGCCCTTTGGCATTGGCCATCATTTTCACAAAGTAGTATCCATGTGGGGCGATGCCGAGGCCGTACGCCGCGATGATGGAATGAATGGAATAGTTGTTGCCAGACATAGTGTCAAACGGAGGTACTTTGGATCTATTGGAGAGACGTATTTGTTGCAAGGAGATGGGCGTCCAATTGGATACTTGGTAATTATGATGGGAGTGTCTTATGGGGTACTTCTTCACTTCTTTATATTTGAAGCCCATAACGTTAGAATCTTGCATGTTTTTGCGTCCTAGATCGATCCCAATCTGGACAGGGATAGCCATTATTCCGAGAGAGATACTTTCAAAGGGGTTCGTAGTGCCTATCGAATAGTGGGTTAATACGACATGGCAACTGCTTAGTTTATCTCGTATTGCGTGAGGCCTTGGATTGGCGTGTTCCAAGGTGGGGGATCGAGCGGCTTACAGCCACTCCCCTGATGTTTCCGCACACGAGCATAACGTTATGTTCGGAGCGACTAAAGTACTGACCATAACAATTGAGCTGATTCGAAGTAATGGAACGGTAAGGATTATGGGATATTTGAATGATCCTAACGGAATTTCTCATGTAATGCATGCTTTTGATTTCACGACCTCCGAGCACGAAGCCATTATATATTTAGGTAGTTGCGACTCCGTTCCCATCTTATCACCTCCAGCACACTTCGGATAAAAGAAGACGAAGAAGCTATCTCAAACCTGCAAATTTATTTTCATATTCATCCATTGAATCCAAACAACAAGGAGTATGCCTCGCTACACTTCTCCTGTGGATGGTGCACAATTGTACTATCGCGACTACAGACCACTAGAAGCAACAGGCACCAAACCCGCCCTTGTCTTCCTCCATGGATGGCCGTATTCTTCACTGGCATGGGAGACTCTCACTGTACAGTTGTGTGAGAGTCATGGCTTCCGGTGCATCGCTCCTGATCGCCGGGGATTCGGCAAAAGTGACTGGGATGGTCCTCAAAGTGATGCTCAGATCACTTATGAGACCTTTGCCCAAGACACTGTACACTTGCTGGCGAAATTCCTCGATGTTGGGCCTTTCATGTTCGTCACCTCTAGTATGGGCGCAGGGGAGAGTGTGCTAGCGCTCGAAGCGAGTGATTATCTTAGAAAGAATTGCAAGGTACATATCAAAGCCTGCCCCAATCCAACCAGTCATTTGAAAACATGGCTAATAAATTGCAGGGACTCATCTGGGTGGCCCCAGCTCTCCCGGGAAAATTACCAGGAGAAGACAACGGAAGCACAGGACCTAAAGCAGTCTGGGATGATATCTGCGCTGGTTTCCGGAAGGCCCGAGCTGACTTTGTTCATGCTGCCCTCCCCGGAGTCATTGTCGGCACTTCAGGGCTCACTGTGTCGCCCGAGGTATTGAGACAACATGAGAGAATTGTCGAAGATGCCGATGGGCTGGCTATTCAGCGCTGTGCCCATATTGTCCGGGAGGCCGATTTTAATGACAAGCTCGTGCGGCTAGGAGAAGACTCCCAGGTGCCTATTCTTTGTGTTCATGGGGACTCTGATACAGGTGCCCCGTACGAAAAGAGCACGAAGATAGTCAAGGAGATCATTCCGCGAGTTCAGGTGGAACTATATGAGCAGGCGGCCCATGGTAAGAATCTTCATCCATTCTCGTCGGATACAACTTCCACTAATGTTTACTATAGCTCTTAATGTTACGCATGCTGAAAGGTTGCTCGGTGATATTCTAAAGTTTGTTCAGACTTGAACCGTGACAAGTGGCCAACTTTTCATTAATTAGAGCTTTTCGAACACGTTCATTCTTGGCTTAGTCTCCTTCGTTCTGTTTTCTTTCTTTTCCTACAGTTGCAGCTGCTCTCATTATCATTTCAACAATCAACTGATTCACAGCTCCATTCATATTGTTTAGTTTCTACGCCCATGGCTTCATCTTCAACATAACTCACTCGCACAATTTCTTCTCTCTACTTGCTTCACACTATTTGAAGAGTGTATCAGATAATGATAAAGCAGCCAATCATTTGAGACATTTTCATTATAGTTTTGTTGGCTTGAAAAGAAAAGAGTTAGCTGAACACAGGATGTGGATGTACATTTGGCCGGTTTCTTTGCTGATACGAAGAAGGATGGGAGGAAAACACGAATGACTTATTCGACTATTTGAAGGCTGTGGACCAGTTTTTGAAGAGGAGACTACACCAATAGATTGTGACACTCTGGTCATTTTTCACCTGACATACTTGAGGAATATTTCTCAAACAACCCCTGAAATTGGATGATAGCCCGAGACAAGAGCCACATCCGTGGAGAATTGAAATTTGAAACGTAGGCTCATCAAATTCAAGGCTGTGCGTTCCCTAAACTCTCAATAAGAAATCATATATACAGACAGAATGAAGAAAATCGAACTTGAAGACATGTACTCTCCAGATGAGACAACCTTCATCTTATACTAACACACTTGATCCATCACTCTTCTTGCAGCCGCAAGCCCCAGCCCCAGACGCGACCTGTGTCGGTGTCCGCGAATAGCTGGGCGGGACATCAAGAACAGGGTTACGATCAAAGAAGTTGCGAGGACGAAGAAGCAATGTCATGGGCTCAGCAGGCATGATGGGATAATCTTCCGGCGATGGGAAGTGCGTCAGGCCAAATGTATGCCAGAGGACAATATCAGTATTGTCAATTGAGCAGTCGGATCCTGCGGACTCAATCCACGCGGGGAGACCCTGTGAAGGTTCGCCGGATGTTTGGGGAACGTGGCGGCCTGCGGGGTGGATTTCGTCGTCGGAGTCTATAATGTTGTTAGATATTGAGCATCGTCAAGATAGAAGGATGCAGAGGGGTTGGAAAGTGCATACATCTTGTGACGTGGACTGCGTGACGCGCGAAGCCGGCTCGTTTCCAGACGAGACCGCCCTCCTTGGGGAGAAGGGGAGGTACATCGCGGCTGACGAGCTTATAAGAGACGGGCTTTTTGCTGTATGGGTTCAGCTTGTTGGTGTTGGCCATATCCCAGGTGCGACTGGTGGAACCGTCGTAGTCGGACATGGCCTCGCGAGGGGTGGTGAATTTGGTCTTCTTTGCGTAGAAGGCGTTGCCGTACTTATTCTCAGCACTACCAACTTCACCTGGGCCTTGGACGGCATCTACCTGGAAGGCTGTGTTGTTGGGGCCGTCAATGTTAGGGTCCACGCGCAGGCAGAAGAGATGCTGATGATTGTGCGCGTTGACACCGGGGTACACCTCAGTGCCCCAACCCTTGGTGTCTTCGCCAGGGTTCATGGCGTAAGTGTTGAGGATACCGGTCAGCTTGATCTCCAGCTGGACGGTACCATCCTGGTGGAAGATCCAGTACACGCAGTACTCGTAATTGGCAGCCGTGAAAATGTGCGAGATAATGAGCTTGCGACCGCGAGTCACTACGATTGACTCGTCACGGAAGTCAGTGTGCTTGAAGAGAATACCGGCGTCTTCCTCGTGAATGCAAATAGCGTTCTTGATGATGGTGGAGGCACCGGCTCGGTTAACGAACGATGCATCCATGTAGTGAATAGCACCCTTGCAATCGCAGCCAAGGGCCAGACTGTTGGTCATGTAACCACCGCCATATTCGCCAAGATCGAAGGCGTGCTTTCGCTGATGAGGGTGCTCCGGGTTTCCATACGGAACCACCATCTCTGCCAGCGATAGACGCCAGAAAACTGGTCGAACATTGCCCTTGTCATTGAAAGTGATGTTATTCAGGACGATACCCTCACGGTAATTGAATCCGACGTGGATGCTCCAATTTTGCCACTCGATAATCCGTCCCTTGACTTCGAATGAAACCCCCTCGGGCTGAGTGATGTGAATTGGCTTGATGTCCTTTCGGAAGCCACCCTCCTGTTCAATAGAGGCTGGGTGGTAGTTGTTCGGGGGTGCCTTGTTGATGGGCCGGCGAATGGGGGGCACATCAATGTGAATAATCTGCTTAGTCTCCGCATTGTAAATCGGGCAGAAGTCGAGGGGATATGTATATTGCGAGTCATCGGGATGCGGTCGGTAGTACATGAGAGCCTGCTGCAGACGCACACCACTGCCGAAGCGCTCATCATATCCAATGGTCCAGGCTGAATGGCTGATTAGCTCACTGTCGCGGTATGATCAAAGGTTTTTCGAAAATGAGTTCCACTCACGATCACAGTACACTTTGTGCATATCCTCTGGAGGAATACCAATAATTCCGCATTGTTCGATAACCTTAGGATCCTTGCGTACCACATGCTCAACCTCCTGCAGGTCCTCCATAGTAATCAAAGGCTGCACATCCGGCGTATGCTTCCATTCCACAACTTTGTTGCTCTCAAGATCAACCACTCCATCGTACACCTTTCCACCTGGAGCAATGGCAACAATGTCAGCTTTTCGTACTGGGCGAGGCGCAGTCTCTGGATTGGCCACCCAGGCCATCATCTCAGCCTTGCGCGGCTCATAAAGGGTCACAGCGTTGTAATGCAGGAAGCCATATTCCTTTCGGATGATCGCTACCGCAGCATCAATCTCTGCTGAGGTAAGAGGATCAAAGGGGTGTGGTGGTGCAGCTGTCGCAGTGACCTGGTGGGCCAACTGCTGTAGTCGTTCAAGAACCATAGTAGTGTAAGATGTATATCGAAGGAGGATCGGGTACGGTTCGATGGGTGCAATTATAGTGTGTCAGGGGCAGGTCGCAAGGTATGCTTGTTCTGGATGAGAAGCCACAAAAGTAGTCACGATGACTTCTGTGCCGTAAAATGAACCTGATTGAGATACTCAACGTGGGAAGCAGCAGGCATTTAGAGTCGCCCTCTATTGTAGAGCTTCTTAACCTGTCTCGATTAGATAAGAAAGGGTTCATTGCGGAGGCCGGATCCCTTTTCCTGATTAGGCTTAGCGTTTATATTCTATGCATTGAGCGCTCAAAAGAGGCAATCCGATGCTCGCGAGCAGATAACACTCGGACCAGCTGTCTCCTGTGAAGGTTCCTCATGGCATTTGGAACGCGGGGCTCGTAGGATCGCATCCTGCCCCTCAATGCGGAAACAGGATACCTCACGGAACAATTCCCATGCTGATAAGTAATAGTAATAAGTTTCCAATACGAGAGGTTCTTGAGCCAGGAAGAATATTCGAAGCCAGATTGGCACTAAGAACAATCGAAGATTCCGCTGTACATGAGACTCCTCACTCTGGAAAGAAGGATAGGACGCAATAAAGACTATATCAAATCGGCAAAAGAAGGCCCGAAAGCCCAAACGCCTCGAAGATGGGATCCGGTAGAGCCAAATCAACACGCAAAGACCAAGAAATAAATGAAGGATGAATAATAATAAAAATGTAAGCAGAAAAGGAAGAACACCGTGCACCGTCTCCCGATACCCCGAAAAGAACACCTCCCCCCCAGACGCACAGAAAGATTCCGGCTCGAATGGTGGAACCAATGCAAAAGCGACAGGCGAGAGAAGACAATGCCGAAGAGATTGAAGGAAAAACCAGCACAGAGGCCTTGTGCTTATGTACATGCATCAAATCGTATCAATCCGTCCTCCCAGTCCTTCCACGTTGTTCATATCTCATATCCTATCGACCGGGCGTTGGGTAGCCGGAGTGATGTTGAGGTGTGTGGGAGTTATTGGGAGTGCTGGGAGTGCCGGCCGCGGAATAGATGGTGGCACCATTTAGATTCGGTGTCTGCTGGGCCATATGGTAGTTCAGTGCCGGCATTTGACCATTCAAACCCCAAATTTGCCCTGAATACTTGCTTTCGTCAATCTTGCCATTGAAGACCAGTTGACGCATTTTCCAGTAGATCTCGCCGGTTACCAGTGAATCTGACCCAGCCTGGTGGGCGATACCCATCCGCTTGACACCCAACTCGTCCGCAATGTCTTGAAGACCAGATTTTTGGCCCAGGTTATTGAGAATCTGTGCTGCGGCTTGTGTGAGGGGGGAGTCGTTCACTGCTTGATTGCGACCCGCGTGCTTCATTAGGTACTTGATATCGTAGAGAGAGGGGAAAAAGATGGTAAGAAGTTTGTGGAACTCCTCTTCGTTTTCGGGCAAGGGCGAGCAGAGCATGATCTTCATCAAGTAGCCAAAGTCGTAGCCGGAGTGGAAGGAAACCCAGTGCACATCATCAAGCAGCACCAGGCCAGAGCTGATTAACAACGCGCCAAATTCAAACGGATCAATGCCATTCTTTTCATGTAGGCTGAAATCAATCCCAGACTTGGCCAGCATGGCCGTTGACTCCTGTGCATACATATCGCCTTCCAACGAGAACCGGAAGTTGAACTGCCATGTGCACGGTGCGGGCATCATGGCGTTGCCGTATGGTTGGCCATTGGCATCTGTCGCGGTGGCCGGTGGAACTTCTCCATCCTCATTGAACAGGGTGATTCCCAGCTGAATCATCTTCAGCAGATCGACGTTACATCGTAGGGTTTGGTAATGGTAGTCTGCCTTGTTCGTGAAAGAGCCGATCGGTCGCGCAACAATTCCTGGAAATTCGGTATCCTTGTGTTGGTGAAGAACACAATCAGCATTCGTCTCTATAAATTGACAGCGGTATCTCTCTCATCTTGCAGGAGATCCCTTGCCACCGTATGATTCGAGGAATCTGGCGTTCGGCGCCTTACCATGCTGATATATGGGTATTTGTCCACTAGTTTTCTCAAGACGGCCATTTCGTGGGCCAAGTTGTGTTTCCATACATCGCGAATCCGAGTCTTGACTGCGCCTCCCTTTGCATCGAGTGCCAGCCGCCCATCATGACCTTGACTTAGTTGCTGTTGCTGCATTTGGGCTCCACGCGCAAACCCCATTTGTGCGGCGTGGCTGGCAAGTCCGGTACCACCACCATCAGCACCAGCACCTCCAAACCCAGCGATTGACATGCCATTTGCCACGCCAGCACTAGGGAGCGTAAACGGGTTCATATTGGTCGGATTCCCGGCAAAACCAGGGTGGCCACCGAGCGAAGGGGGAGGTAGAGCGGTGTTGGCGGATTGGGCGTGCCCGGGATGTTGAGATTGAAGATGCGCCTGTTGAAGCGTGTAGGGAGTACCTAGGGCCTGGGGCCCGAATCTGCCAGGAGGAGGTGGCATTGTGGTTTGAGTGGAAGATTGCGCATGGATGTGAGGGTCAGATTCGTCCCTCGAAAGGCGGGAGAGCTATCCCCCGCCGTATCGGGTATAGCGTCCAGCCATTCTGCCAAGCGCACCGCTCCGGCGTCACGTCCTTCGCTTTCTGTGGCTTCACTCTAGATTTCTTGCGCCTTCCTCCCTTATCTGGTTCTCTCCTCATCTCCTCGTCACATTCGCAATCATGCCCGCCCGAAACCCCACCGGCTTCGATATCGCCCAATTCAAGGCTGCGGCCTCTCCGTCCTCGGTCTACGCTAAGCGGGATCCCTGGGCTCGCAAGTATGCTTCCGACTAGCCGGTCATCTACGCAGGAATTGAACTTCATACTAAACTCTTTCTTAGTGAGGCCTGGCGCTACACTGGCCCCTTCACTCGGTGGAACCGCTTCAAGGGCCTCTTCCCCGGTCTGGGCATTGCGACCGTCGCCTTCACTGCCTATTGCGCATACGAGCACCTCTTCCTCAAGGAGGAGCACCACCACGGCGAGGCCCACCACTAAATGTGGTTGTGTGTGAATAGGTGAAGATGAGAAATCGAGTGGAGAAAGAATACCCCAACCGACGAAACCGAGTCGCCTTATCCCAGCACGAGTCATAGAATCGGGTCATTGCGAGGGTGGCAGTGGTGGCTTCGTCACCTTGAACAGCGCTCGTTGTCTTACGCCAGAACTGCCAACTCCACGTCATGGAGAGTGTGGCTTGCAGACGACGATATGGGTTGATTCGTCGAGTGTAAATAGTCTATGTTCAATTGCTACAACAATTCCTTTTTTTTTTGGTTATCACCAATTATTGACACGTTCATGTGATACTCGACAATGAGTTATTTGATTGAATATGGCAACCTATTGACTTTTCATTTTCAATGGGTTTCAAGGTTGCCGTATATTGGGCCCGAAGCCCCCTCTATGACTGGTGTAACATGATATCATAAATCTCCCATACATCCATAGGCAACAAAAACACTCTATACAATTATTTGTCTATTCCTCCTCGAAGACCAATGAGATACCATCATCACCTGCAGTGACAATGCGCTTCCCATCGAATCCTTGGACGAAACCCATGATACCACCAGCCTGCTCACCCTCTTCATTCTCAGAAGCACCCATGTGACCCCTCCACTCCTTTAGCAGACCCTGAGCAGCGGCGGTGGTGCCGCCACGGGCATCCCATCGCCGGACAACACCATCAAGTCCGACAGAAGTGAGCAGATATGAGCGTCCCTGGCCTGCAGCAGTAGCAGCTGCAAGGGGACCGGGACGGGGAGCCGCAGTCGGCGCTCGGCTCGACAGGAACTCGACCTTGACCACGGCAGCGCCCTCGTGAGCTTCACGAATGTGGCGGCGGACAGCAAAGCGATGAGCAGCATCGTACAGCGCAATTGAGCCATCCACGGAGCCCGCAGCGAGGAGTGTAAGTGGGGGTTGCGAGAAGGAAAGAGTCTCAATGCCATCTGATTGCGCCTGGAGATCGGCAAGAATAGTACCGGCAGCAGAGGTAGTAGCCGACTGAGCACCCTTGCCCTTGGTGGCCTGAGGATTGCCGGACAGTCGGGGAAGACCAACAACCTTGATATGACCCTCGGCACCACCAACGGCAGCAATACCGCCGCCGGGGGAAATAGCGATCGAGTACAGGCCTCCCTCCACGGCGAATCGCTGATCCTCTGCAGTCAAAGCGACGACGACGTTGGTGCCGGGGGATCCAGAAATGCCAGCAGCAGCAGCAGCTCCGAAGACATCATAAACATAGAAGCTTCCATCCTCAGACACGGTAGCGAGCAAATTACCGTCCGCTGTCCATGCACCGGCGGTGCAGGACGCGGTGTGCTGGAAGAAACTCTGAACCATAGCGATGGGCTGCGAATCGGTAGCATCAATACGGAACACCCAGGCGCTACCATCATTGGCACCAATGGCAATAACATTGCGCTTCTCCTCGTCACCCTGCTTGTAAGGGCAGACAGCAACCCAATTAATCTCCTCCACCTCCTGGGCCTCGGCCACAAACTGCCAGGCTTCTCCACGATTCCGGGGCGAGGTATCCCGCCACACGCGAAGCTTGCCATCCAGACCCGCTGTCACGGCATATTCACCCGCAGGCTCGGTAAAAGCCACCGCGTTGACAGTATCGCTGTGTCCATCCAACTTGGCCAGAACAGCCTGAGATGCCCGCTCGCGCGGCTGGGGGTTTGATTCATAGCTCCGGGGAAGGACGGGCTTCTCGGGGGGCGTAGAGTCGAAAATGTAGGCGGTATCGTCACCAGCGCCGGTCATGATGATGTTGTTGTGCACTGGGTGCTGTGCGACGCAGAAGATCGAGTCCTCATGAGAATCAAAGTGTGCTGCAGAGTCGTTTTGGAAGGTGAGCTCTTCCTCGATGGTCATCGGCTGGTCCTCGTCCTCGCCATCAGAATCCATAGGGTGGTCGTCATCCCGGTCGAAGACCTCCTCGGCTTCATCGGCGCCAATGTACATGTCCTCCTCGCCTTCATGGCGGGGCTCTTGTGACGACATGTTGGATGAGGGGAGGAATAGAGTTGAGCTTTGTAGGTGCTCGGAACTGATGGTGAAATATTGAGTGGTCCAATCTAGGGACTTATGCAAATTGTTTGGAAGACACGAAAACAGCGAATGTCGACCTCCAGAACAGTTTGAGGGCGCAACAGCCGGGTATCTCTGATTTTATTGTAAAAGGTGGCGGACTGGATGAGCTCAAACGTATTCTTTTTTTTTCTGTCCACCTCCCCGCTTAGAAATCCGCATCCCCGCGGCCGGCAAACAGTGCAAACGGCTTATCTCTTATCGACAATTCCTTATCAACGTTATCGAGATGATGAGGCCCATCACATCTAATCAAGCACAGTATTCTCAGCTCGATCTATATCAACAGTGTTCAGGCTTTACCAATATTTGGCCACTTCAGTCATCCCATCCTTCATCCAACCTTCAGATATCTTTGCTTCATTATCAAATCCGTGATCACCTTCATACCCCTCAAACCTCACATTCACCTCTGGCTTCAGCGCACGAAGCTCTTCCACAAACCGTTCACTACCATAGAAAGGCACTGCAGTATCTTGTTTTCCATGAAACAACCAAATAAATTGGGGCAGTTTTGTTGCACGGGAGATGTTTTCAACCGGGAAGACCTCTGGCTGTCTACCGAGAAAGTCCAGGAATTTACCATTCTGAACAATTCGCACTGCAAGATCGCCGCGGTTTGTCTCTGCTCCTTCCTCGAGACGTTTATCGGCAGTGACAATTGGACCATCTGGTAAGTCACGAAGGTGCTGCTCAACTTTGTCGAATGGTAGCTGTGGTTTCAAGGTTAGCGATGCTCTTGCACTGTGCTGAATCTCACGTACATGAGTTGAACCCCACATTGGCTTCACAAAGCTCTCGTCCCACCACCGATCGCGCAAGTGAACCATTGGGTAGACTAATATGACAGCTGCGATGTTGGCCTCGGGATGGAGCAGCATGCTTTGCGAAGCAAGATATCCGCCGGCACTTTCGCCCGCTACAAGTACCTTCTCCATGTCCGGCTTGATGGTAGACGAAGGATAGGCACTCAGAAGGGCTGATTCAAAATTATCTTTCATCCACGACCAAAAGCTGTCTAGATCGGAGAGTATGTCGAGGCCATTGGACTCGGGCAGTAGCCGGTAGTCTGGTGTGACTAGAATCGCCTGCCGCGAGATGGCCAATTCAAGAAGCCTGCTGAAGTGTCAGTAACAGTTCTAGAAGTTATTTTGTCCTAAGTAGATCAATTCCACTGACCATTTGGGAAACCAGTCGGTATATGTTCGGGACCCTCCTACCAAGAAGCCCCCATGAAACCGAACAATGACCGGTCTCTTCCCATTAGAATCGTTCACCACAGACCGCAAAATCTTTGGGACAAGAATCGAAAGTAGAACATCATGTTTGTCCACAGTCTTATAGACGAAATCGTGAACCTCAAAATCTTTGAAGAAAGTGAGATCGGTTGGGGGATTTTCGAACATGATGGTTGATGCTGGTATTGTTCCTTCGAGAAACCTGGACAATTGGATACTATGTGGCCCTGATATAAAGTATAAGCAGAGAATCTCGGTGACTAACTAGAGTTCCTTGTTTGTATGAGTCGCTTTCAGGATTGAAGCGATGTATTGCGCGATTTGATGGAGGGTTGGCAGATACCTTACATGCAGTGAGGATAGCGGGGTTTGTGCCGTGCCGCACTCGGCTTCGGTCTCAAATATGCCGAACAACATGAGTTATCAACATACGTCGATGAGCTGACTCTGTTCATCTTAATCCCCGCCACTTTTCGAGGCCATTGCCGCGTAAGATGGAGGTTCGTGAAAAAGTATTGAATAAGATAGACGGGCATGGGTTTGATTGGACCGCCCCCTGAGCACTCCGATCAATACAGGCCCCGCAAAACGAAGCCCAGTGATCTGGTAGATGACTTTCATGCTGAAATTTTATTGAAGAAGCATAGTTTAGAAGGGATTTTGCTCGAGTTCCAATATATCTGTATTTGTTCTATTGACTACACAATTTTCCAGAAATTCACACAGGGGAAAACGCGTCCCAAATATACTCTCGCTTGAACCCGCTGCACAAATGAAAAGACCTATGGGAGATCTCAAATCACAAAGCCACATCTAAATCTTGGCACCGGCCTTTCTCCTAGCCTCCTTCTCTTTGTCACGTAACAGACGACGCAAGATCTTGCCACTGGGACTCTTAGGAATCACATCGATAAAGCGAACACCGCCCTTCAGCCACTTGTGACGAGCCTTGTGGTCCTGAACGTGTTTTTTGATCGCTTCAGCTGCTTCTTCATCGGAGCCGGCGGAAGGGGACTTTACAACGATCGCCTTCGGGACTTCTCCGGCTGCCTCGTCGGGGATGGCGATGACGGCACAGTCTGCGACAGCAGGGTGTGTGAGGAGGTGCGCCTCCAGCTCGGCGGGGGCTACTTGCAGACCCTACTTTTGATATTAGTCGGGGGAACAAAGTCCGGGCTTGTGCATGGAAAAACAAACCTTGACCTTGATCAATTCCTTGATGCGGTCGACGATGAAGACGTGTTCTGTGCCCTTAGGTCCCTTGCGAATGACTACTTCGTCACCGGTGTGCAACCACCCATCTTCGAAAGTCTCCTTAGTGGCCTTGTCGTTGTTCCAGTATCCGAGCACCACGCTAGGGGAGCGCACGAGCAGTTCACCTGGGGAATCATAGGCAGTAATCTCTTGGCCCTCGGCAGACACAATGCGAGCCTCAGCGCCAGGAATCAAACAACCGGCGGAGCCAAGGACGATATCATCGAGGAGGGTTGAGCTGACAACAGTAGATGATTCGGTGAGACCTGCATATTCAGTGTCAGAATTCAATTTCAACTTTCATCGCGACTAGGTCTTACCGTATCCTTGGCGAATTGGAATATTGGGGTAGATCTTGAGGAATTCGGCTGCAGTTTCCAAACCCAATGGGGCAGCTCCCGTGAAAAGACTCCTCACGGAGCTAAGGTCATACTTCGAACAAATGTCCTGGCTGCGGAGCATGTGAATGATAATTGGGGGTACCTTCGATTTGTTAGCTCTTGGACCCATACCGGAAACGAAAGGGGACAAACCAGGAAGAGACTTGCGATCTTAAAGTTCTGGATTGAAGCGAGCAGTGAAGTGAGCTCAAACTTGGGCAAGACGATAGTTTGATCTCCTCGGTAAGCGCCAGCGTGGCAGATGACGACCAAGGCGTAAATATGACTCTGCGGGAGCAGGCCAAGGCAGACTTCTGTATATACAGATCCATCCTTGGGTTGCTGTGCATCACGATAGCTCTTCTCGAATGCCTTGATCTGGAGTGTGTTTGCAATGACGTTCCGGTGGGAAATCATCACGCCTTTCTAGATAAAACTTAGAATAATGCTAGACAATTAATCAATATAAATTCCATCGTGAAACGTACCGGCAGTCCAGACGTCCCACTAGAATAGCACAGGAACGCAGTGCGTCGTGCTCCCTCTCCAGGTCCCCACTTCAACGGCTCCAGCGCCGGGAGCGACTTACCAGCTTCGGCCAGCTGGGAGACGGACTTGAATTCAGTTGGTACCTCTGCGCCTCCGAGAAGAGGCGTAGGAACATCAATCAAATAGACCTTGCTCTTGGGGAGCCCAGCCTGAGCAGCCGCATCCAAAGCGACCGACAGAAGGGGAACACATGTGAAAAGAGCCTTTGCGCCAGAATCCAAAATCTGGTGCTTTAGCTCGGCGGCTGAATATGCTGCATTCGCGGGCGAAATGAGACCACCCAGTCGGTGTACACCCCAGAAGAAAGGAAGTGCGTCAATCTACCACGCCAAAGATTATTTCAGTATCTTCTCCCTTGATTGCGCGAATCCATTCTACGTACCGTGTTCACACTGAAGACGGCCAGAGTCTTATCAAACTCCGTTCCCTGGTTAGGCGACCATCCAAATTCCTTCGCAAGACCGCGCGCAATATGATCAACCCGGTCGACGACTTCGCGCGAGGAGTATGTCTGGCCTGTCAGGCCGCATGTAAAAGGGTCTCGCGACTTTGCGTGTGGCACTCGTCCATACTTCTCATTTAGCATAAACTCGCTGATCGAAATGTCGTCTGGGACATGGCCTAGCGGGCCCAACCGCTGGTCTGGCAGGAAAACCATTGTTGTAGTTGATGACTCGGTTGTAGTTGAAACTCGGCAACAACGTCACTCAATTGGAGATGGAGGTATAACGCGTGAGCGAGAATGGGCGACTGCGACAAAGATTGCGCCCCTGTATCTGCGTAGTGATGTTTGGTCCAGATAATGCTGAGTAAAATGACCAGTCCAGCGAAGAAGCAAGGTTGGAGAAATTCAGCGAAGGTGAGGGAACCAGGGGAATCAAGCACAGATGAAAGGGACCCGGGAATCCTCCGTGAATCCTCCATAGGCCAGAGGATCCGGGGAACCCAGCACAGGTGAGAGGATCCCGGGAATCCTCCATAAATCCTTCGTAGGTGAGTCCATGCGGGGAAATCCACAAAGCAGTGACCTTGGCGCAATGAAACAAGTGAGCGCGACACTCGTTAACTTCGCTTATTGGACCATTTCCCAAGCTCCGTTTCTAAGCCGAAAAGGTAGCCGAGGGTCTAATGATTATTGTAATTGATGATGATTTGGAGGCCCGCAGACCCCGGGCCTCTGATAAGCCAGAAACTGACCTGGTGCAGGGAATGACGCCAGTCGATTATGAGTGGAGCACGAGCAGGTTTACCTCGGATGTCGGACGACCGAGGATGATAACCTATAGTATGGCGGCGCCGATAACTAAGCACTCTGCTTCCTACTGACCGCAGAAAAGTAGAAATAGTATGCTGCGACCTAGATCAACAGCCGATCGAATATATCATACGCCTTCTATCTTTTTTTTTATCGCCTCTCACGGTGCACAATTTAGATGCGCTTGGCGTGCAGATCGTCCTGCGACTCCTTCGGCACTTTTACACGCGGCTTTCCCACCTTGATACTCGGGCTACTTCAATATTTACCGTAGTAGTATCTTTAAAGAATTTATAAACATAATTTCACTGGTAGCCCTGAATTCATAAAAGACGTTACCATGAAAAGCATCCGGTCACAAGGTATTGTCAACCTTCCATTGCGCTCTGCTGCCGCGAAAAACAAATAAAAAGATAAAAGGGGTTTGGTGGGGGGGCAATAACACAGAGCAAACTGAAGGGTCCCCTTCAGGACTGGACCGTACGTAAAAGATGTTCTTAACGTCCGGTGAATGAGGAAAGAAATAGAGCAACTCCCATGAGTGCAATCCAGCCAGATTATCCTCAATACCCGTCGTAAATCTGATAGTCCTGGAGCTTGAACTCGCCCTTCAGGAGGTCAGCCTTATCCTTGGATTCAATGTATCGTGCAGTAAGAGCAAATCGGAGCCCTTTGTCGGGCTCCACCGAATGCTGTTCTTATAGTACGTTTGTTAGTCAAACTTTAACTCAATGTATAACTAACGAGTGAATCATGAATTGAATATGACGGACCTCAAAGTACTTCTGCAACTTTGCCCCATGCATCACGACTAAATCTCCATGCTTCAGCTCGAGAGTTAGCAATTTGGGAGGCTGTTTGTTATCCAAACGGTATAGCATAGCCTTGCGCCGCTTGTTGTAGACGTCCTTCGTGATTCTGCCCGCTTCAAAATCTTCCTTAAGGGATTGCCGTTTTTCTTCTTGGACGCAACCTGACAGAACGGGATCACACGGTGTAGGGGTATTGGAGTGGCTGACTCCAAAGTAATATTTGCCTTTCATCCGGATGTACATTCTTGACCGGGACCCCAAGGAGAGGGTCGCAATTGTCGGGCCCAGAGCTGTTTCGCCATCATCGTGAAACTATGAGCTGCATGTCAGACCATTGCATTTACACAGTTATTGGGAAATTTTCGACCCACCCCGATCTTCATTTTTTCAAAATATCCAAGCGCAAGCAGCTCATTGGGAGGCTGATACTGATCGCCCACGCGAGTGACAGCCTGTTCAGTCGCCCAAGACAGACGGCCTAAAGCAGTCATGATTTCTGCAGGGGCATCGCTGAACGCTTTGGAGTCCACTGAGACCACGTATTTGTAAGGAACGCCCTATTTTGATGTCAGTCATCTATCCCCAAGCCTTGGCCGTTTGCGACTTACATAATTGACCGCAAAGTGACAAGTGAGGGTCCCTTTCACTATGTGTTTGTTAACATGGCCCTAACTAGTGTCGCTTGAAAGGAAAAATAAATCAAAAATACCACGTGTGCCACTTAGCGTCCAAATGAAAGAGTAACAAATTTCTTAGCCCTCGCCGGCTTAGCTTTCCTCACCTTGAGCTGATTCAAGCGGGTAGCGTCTTAGACCAAGATCGAGCCTTTGAAGTTGGCTGAACATAGCGTTTGGGCCATCGGTGCGCCCATTGATACTGGCGTTTGAAACAAAATGTGTGATTGAGCCGATGTCGGGGAGCTGGTAGGTGCGTACTTCATATGGCTTGAGGGAGTCCTTGTCGATGACTGGTTCAAGGGTTCCTTCCATTTGCTTTGATAGGTAGGGTTTGGCCCCATTGAGGACAGATTCAAGAGAAATCTCCCGCATCTTTCGCACAACCCTATAGCAACAAGTCTCTTCAGGGCCCCGAGAATAATCTTTTGCGCAGTCCCAAGCGTCCCAGCTGACGCGTTGAATGCACTTTCGGCACTCGGGACACACGATGCCTCGCCATTCCTCACGATCGGCAGTTCCGTCCGATGGCTCGATATTTCGGTCCACAATTTCGGCCAAGGGACCAGGATTTGGGATATCCGCACCTCTAGGGTGGCGGTAGTCGAGGAAATCAGAGTGGAATTCGAAGTCTGTGGGCTCATCATTGCTGAACTTCCAGAACTTTGCGCATGATCTTTCAAGACACATCCACCCAGGTCGGGAGTAAATCTGCAGGCTTGATTTGCCGCACTCTCCGCATTTCTGACTTGGTGGAGGTTTGTTTGAATGGTCAAGAGGGAGAGACGCATCCGATCCCTGCTCAGTCCACCAGCCTTTGGTCGATAGATCCAGTTTCTCTAAACGGATTCGGTAGCCGGCATACTTGCCCATTTTCTCCGTCCATACATCTGTGATAAGGAACCAGTCCATGACACAGTACCGGTGCGGGATTTGGACGTTCAGCAGGGTATTGTTCGAACCTGAATATGAAAATGGTGTGTTTAGAATCTCTTTGAGGTACTAAAACCATGCATGGAAAATGACTTACCAATCACAACCCCGACAGGCTTTCGTTCTTGAAAAGAAGCCATGATCGATGTGATGATCGTGCCATTTGGTGACTGGTCGTTTTTGAGCAGCAGGCTTCCATCTCGTTCTTTCTTACAATCTCCCCCTCTAGATGAGGTCAGCAATTGCTCACAGAACCAGAATAGGTACAGGTCTCAGACTGACATGCGAGTAATAAAGACCTCGTCACTCATAAAAGAGCGATCGCCACTGTCACCGTCCAACAAAAAGCCAGTGCATTTTTTCTCTTTATGGGAGGCTCCCCCTTGCATACAGCGGTACCACTCAAGAGCGTCTGTGATCTGTTGGCGGGTCTTTGACCATCAGTAATTGCATTTCTGTAATAATATATGAGATGAATGCGATAGGTTCAGGGGATGTGTACGGACATTAGCCCAAATAGGCGGTTCTGCTCGGCGTTGTTGGACTTCATCGATATTTGTTTTGTCTTTATCGGTAACTTCTGGGGTTTCATCAACACCCTGTGAGAAATCACCCGTAGCAATTGACTGCGGGGTCTCAGAAAGCTCTTTCACTCTCTTTCTAGTTCTCATCGCAATTGGCTCTGAGAGAAAATCAATGATCAGACCAGATCTGGTATTACCATTCTCAAAGATAGAACATTACCTCTTCCTGGAGCCAGTCGCTTTGATCCCTTCGACGGAGTGATCGAGCTCAGCAGAGTGAGCGGCATATCGAAATTGAAGCTATCTGCTTAGTGAATAGACAGTAAAAGATCTGGGCAGTATACTGCTTGCCAGGAGGTTGTAAATCGCTTGTATGTAATGCCTGAAACGAAGTGAAGCCAATCCGGGATGAGATTGGTATCGAAGTTAGGCTGTGGATGCACTTCGAGAGCCAATGACGGTGCAGTACAACACGGGAAGTGGGTAGATGGCGCATTGTGTATGGTCTCGATCACGTGTGTAACCTTCCGAAGCCAAGCACTATATACCGCCTTTCCTTTACTGCCGTTTATTTCTCATCTCACCGCCTTATTCTGCTACTTTCTTGGCGGTCATTTGGTATAATCGGAAGGGTTCAATGACCGTGGTTGATATCTACGAATGCCGCTGATCTAGTCATTGGCAATGGCTATTTCGAGAAAGAATATTCTTGCCGAGACGAAAAAAAAAAAAAAAAAAAAAAAAAAAAAACTTGATAAATTATCAGTACAGTCTTGAGCAGATAAACCACATCACAATAGGTTATCTGCATTATCTGCATACCAATATGACAAGTACATTCTGTGAAGTAACGGCTAGGTAATACAGTAACATACAAAAGATACAATTAGATTCCGTGCAGTGGTATGTGGTTCAAAAAAGATATGCTCCCCACTTCTTGGTTTTCAAAAGACCGTTTTCAATGTCTTGTGTCAGCTTATATATCATTTGATTTAGTTCGTTGTTCACCTCATGTCTGTGAAGATGATTTCCAAAATTTGTCAGAGTTTCAAACTTACGGCTTACTGCTTGTATGAAGGAAAATGTAAATGCGAAGTACTAGAAAAGGGTTGAAAGGCATGATATATTGATGCTGAGATGACTCTAAGTAGCAATTTAGCTTCCACTTCTTGCATAAGATCACTCTCAGAGAATTTTAGCCTTAAGAAAAGATGTGCCAGAAATCAGTATCAGTCCTTCCAATCCATTGAAACCTGGGCCAGTCTTCGTCGATGATTACGGGGG
>JAYXSC010000018.1:0-19350 GCA_037414295.1 Penicillium sp. F2(2024) | reverse complement strand
AACAATACCTGAGACACTACGTGAATTACCAGCAAAATGACTGGACAGGATTGTTGCCAGTGGCACAATTTGCATACAACAATGCAATGCACTCAACAACAAAGGAAACGCCTTTCTTCGCGAATTATGGGTTTAATCCCACTATGATCGGAGAACCAATTGGAAAACAACCACTCGCAGAGTCATCACGACTACTAGCGACTGGGTTGAAACAACTACACCTACAACTTTCGAGAGATATCGAGTTTCTCAACATGCGCATGAAAAACTACTACGATCAATCGCGCCAGGAGGCGCCGGATTTTCAGAGGGGGGAGAAAGTTTACCTCTTGCGACGCAACATTCGCACCAGACGACCCAGCGCAAAACTCGACCACCTCAAGTTAGGACCATTTGAAATCGAAGAAAAAACAGGACCACTCAATTATCGGCTAAAGCTACCGGACAGCATGCGACGCATTCATGCAACATTTCATGTCTCATTATTGGAAAAAGCACCCAGAAACGCCGAAATCGCTACCAATGTGGAAATTGAAGAAGAAACGGAAAACGAGTACGAGGTCGAACAAATCTTGGATACCAACAAAATCAGCGGAAGGCCTCACTACCTAGTGAAATGGAAAGGGTACGATACCTCAGAAAACACATGGGAACCTATTGAAAACTTGATGGGCTGCCACCAGCTGGTTCAGCAATACCACCAACGAGCGAAAGGGAACCACCCAATCCGGAGACGTCCAGGCCGTCCCAGAAGGAATGAGGTAACTGGGCAATCTCCTGGAACATCTGATCAAGACTCGGGTCCTCAGCAGTAGACGCTAGCTGTTGGACTTCAAGGGCGGATGGAGCAGCCTGCCCTGGGGACGCCGTTTTCTCATCAAGTATCCGCAACAACTCTGCATCATGATCTGACATTTTGAAACCCTTTTGTTTAAGGAACGCCATCTGCTTGCGCAGCCGACGCTGCCGAGACATGGCCTCCTGGTATTGTTTTTGTTTGCTCAACAACTGGCGATGCATCTCGGCGAGGCGAGATTGCAATTCATTCAGCTCGGGTTCCAACAAGTCGAGCTCATCTTCATTCTTTTCGATGTCGGAAGACAATTTGTCCTCAGCACGACGCAACAAGTCCCATTCACGACTAGTATGGAACTCCTTCTTACATGGACGCCCGGCACGGGTGCAGGAAGCGCATTTGGAATACTCGCGGCTTCGGTCCATCACACACTCTTCACCAGACTCTCGACAACAGTCACAAGGAATGGAGGTGATAAACCCGTTTGCGACAATATACTCGGCCTGACGGATGCGACCAGCGACTTGGTCACGTTTGGAAGGGAGCTTCGGGGTGCCTTCGAGAACGGAGTCAGCCTTGCGCTTAGGCATGGTGGGAGGACATGACGGGAAGGAAGGAAATCAAAAACACCTCACTAACCTGCGGGGAGGAACCAACGTTTTAAATCCTTTGGGGACAAAGGATAAGGAAGGAGGGGATGATGTTACGGACCTCAAAGAAGCGCGGGGGCCGCAGCTATTTGAGCAGGCAACCGAGAACCAATCATCCCACGGACGCTAGGGATTAGCGTTGTCACGTGCGTTTCGGTATACTTGGGCGAGCCCCGGAAAGGCCCCAAGCCAGGTCCTCAGGCACAGGAGCCAGAAAGGGCACGTGACCACCGATGGTAGAAGGGTAGATGGGTATACGGGTAGATCGTGCCAAGGCTTATCTACCACTATACCATCTACCACCTATACCAACCCGAAGGACTGGATATATAAGGACACTCATTTAGCATCATGTATTTAGTCCTTCGCGATCAATCATTCAAGTTACTAGGACAGCACACTTCCAACACTGTTACTTGGTTACTACCTTTAGTACTATACTTCACTGTTCACCTTTAAGACAACCCAACCTACAAGTAGGGGATTCACTTCGTGGCAACACTTAGTGATTGACTTACTTGGCGCGCACTTCTGGCACGTTCTGCAAGACCCTCAACAGGATCCAACCCGCAGTAAGGCCTTGCGAGGCAACGGTACGATTGAGAGATACGCTTGGAATCCGAAGTTGTGCCGAGAGGGCCGGAATCAGCCACCGCAGCACATATCGTGGTTGTACCTTATTACAACGCACGACTCCGGTAACTATTGCCCTTTCCGCATCTAACTCACAGTGACCAGTCGGCTCCGCGTAACAGGAATCTTCAGGGGTATTAATAACTAGTTGACTCTCTGTTAGAGTAGCTGGAAAGTTTGAAGGGGTAAGATATGCTAAATTATCGAACTTAACATTATATAAAGACGATGCGAAGTCAGAGTGCTAGCTTTGTGATATTATAAAGTTAGCAAAGATTGTTCAAAGTAGGTAATAAGAAGATTAGAAGAAAGGGGAGAGAGGGAGTACATTATCGAAGGCTGCCTTCCTTTTAATAGTAGAGTAGATCAATAATAAATCTATCTATCAAACGAAAATAGTCGTACGTCGCCTATTGGATAAGAATCATGATTTAAGTGGAGCGAGCCTATCGAAAGCCCATAAAGCCCACGAAGCCTATCTAAAGCCTATTCAAGGCCCAAAAGTATCCACAAAACCCACAAAAAGCCCAAAAAGCCCATAAAAAGCCCACGAATAGCCCATTCCCAGCCCATTCCTAGCCTATTCAACTAATTTTTCCTCAAAATATTTCAACTCTATAGATGAAAAAAATTTAGAAACTTAGCTAGTCTATATATTAGCTTATTTAGCGACGATTTAAATTAGCCAGACTAGAGAAGAAGGAATTACCTTTCTTTTAGAATAAAAACTAGATTAAATAATGTAAGATTAAGAAAATTGCATAATCTAGAATACTTCTGCTAAGGGTTATATATACTCCTACTAGAGATAAATATACATTCCTTAAAGTTCACATTAAACATTACTTAATCCACTAATACATCTCTGATTTCATTATTAACTAGTGATTAATAGAATAATAAGCGTAATAAGTCTAAACTTCAAGAAATACTCTAAAATTCCCACTTAACAAAGCAATGATATAGTAGAATTCAGTGAACGGACCAGAACAGGCGTAAAAAACGGTCATTTATTTTGATGATTCAGCTACTTTATGAGTGCCAAGGCCAAGAAGTTATGCAAGAATGGGCTTTCGTGGGGGCCCAGTGGGGGCCCATGATAGGCCGGGGGCTGGGCTTTGGGCCCAGTGAAAGGATATCAATCCGATCAATGTGGGCCGTATCGACGGTGACGGGAAACGAACGATTCAGAATACCACTAAAAGGGCTCAATGGTATTGGGATGACAGTAGAGTAATCTTGGACTTCAATTCTGGGATAGATGATGCTAAGGGAAAGAATCCCGAGACTAAGCTAAAATACATAACCACGCGTTACGGACCCCTTTAGTCAGCAAGTGTCACCCTCCGGTAAAAACATGAAATTGGCTTCGTTCCGTCTCAGTGGGGCCGAGCCCGGCGTAGTTGACCATGAAATGGACAACTCTCTTTGGCATGGCCAACCCATTGAAACAACCGAATCCTCCGCGAAAGCGGTCCATAAAAGATGGGACATTCAACGCCCAATACTCCCAGAATCCCAATGTCATGTGTCGAATATCGCATCGATCACCGCAGTCGTTCCCACTCCCTCATCCTGGTTCTCGAATGTCATCAATAGAATCGTGCTCTTTTCTGTAATTGTTCGATTCCTGGGAGGCATTCCTGGAGCTCAAGAATCATCCTCGTCCTCGTCCGAGGACTCTCCCTGATCCGGGTGACCCTTGTTCTCCCCCCGTGCCTTTGCCCGAGCCTTTGGTTATTCTTGGTCGGAATCATCAGAGACGGTTGGCAGGTCGCTCGGGGACAGTCCCGCATCCTCGCGCAACAGATCAATCTCCGTTCTCATTTTGTGGACCAAGTTTCGGAGACGGTTGTTTTTGTCGTTGAGCTTGATATTTTTCCGGTAAACCTTCGCTCGCTCCTTTGTGATTGCCTGGAACGCCAAGTTGCTTTCGTTTCGAAGTTCTGCGATTTGGCGAATGAACTCGTGCTTCGTTTTGAGCTCCTTCTTGCCAGTGCATTTTCGAAGAGCTTCAAGCTTCTCAAACGCATCCAGGATCACCTTGACTAAAGTCCCCTCTGATGTAGGAGGTGGCACCGAGCTGGTATCTCCTCCTTTCTTTACCTCGTCCGCTGTGGGTTGAGGGTTCGGCTTCTGTCGTTTGACGTAGACCCCCTTGTCGTCACGTAGGTCCGGTATCCGCTTGGGTTTCCGCTTTCTCACGTCCCCACCGCTGGTGACCAGACTGGGTTGGTTAACAAAGGCCGCAGTCTTGGCGTAGTCCCGACAATTCGACATTTTAGTGTCGAGGTCGAAGATTGGGACGTCCTCGGTGCCGACCCTCTTCGTCTGCTGGAGGAGTGGGAAATGCTTCTTGAAAAGCCGGCCCTGCTTGTCAAAATGCATCCTGAACTGCTTCCTGATTGCTGGGTTGAACGAGATCAACGAGGTGACTGCCGCGTTGTTCAGCTGGGCCCCCTGCCTCTCCAACGAGGACATTCTTTTCAGGCTCGCCGGCAACTCAGTCTCGTCCTTGCCCCTCATCCGAGCGTAACCTCTGCGAATATTTCCGGGATCAACAATCTGGTCAATCAGAGTAACTGATTTATCCTCAATAGGTGCCAGTCCCAAGCCCGCTTTGTCAGAGAGGTTGATCCGCCTGTTAGTTCGAGGAGTAGACTTTGGAGAGATCGGTTCATCAGCATCGCGGCGAACTTGGTCCGTATCATCGTTCGCGCCGTCAGGCTCAGGAAATGTGGGCTCATTCTCGTTGTCAGCGCACCCAACCTGGTCACTGCTTGTCCAAACCGCAATAGTCCTGAGAACATCGTATTGAGGATTCCGAACACCAATGTGAGTCCAACCGGCGATCGACATGGCTAAGCTGGCACTTTCAGACGGTTTATCGATGAACAGTTTTGGGTTGCCACGTCCATCCAACCACAAGGATCCTCCCATCTTTGAATCTTCCTGACCATCGTCGAGGTCGAAATCACTCATCGTGGCGAGGGTCTGAGGCTCGTGAGGGATATCGTCATTCACAGGAGGATTCCCAGGATTCGGGTTCTCGGGATCGTGATGGTTTTGGGAAGACATTGCTTTTCGGTTCGCAGATGAGGATACTGAAGGGTGAGAAATCGAAAGACTGAGGTGAGGTCGAGGTGATAAGAGGATGAGGAGAAAGAACAGGTTTTAACTACCTCTTCAAACCGGCCGAGTCGAAGTTCCTGTACTCACTTCGTCTTCAGTGATGACGAGATTGTTGCAGTGTTCGCGTCGTGATTCGCGTTGACAACGGAATAAGGATCTCGATAAAAGTGTGGAATGGGAAATAGAATACTGAGCGTTCATAGTAAGGATGTCATGTTGAGGGAAAGATACGGAAGTCGCGGCAGGTCCGGCGCAATAAGAGATGGCGCCGATTGTACCCTGATTCAAGAATTTGTAGGGTCAAATAGGGACACTAGAAGTGCCCCTACCTTGCAAGGACTGTTTCAGTGCTTCCTTGCAAAAGTCTCGATGCAACTTCGACCATTCGGCGAGTTGCTGCCCCTCTTCGCGGACACGCTCAGTTCTCGGGACGAATTTCTTCAGGTGATCAACGTGGAACTTGCCAACCCGAAGTCCGGATGTGAGATCATTCAGTATGACGGATCGGTGGTTGTTCAACACCCGCGCAATGATATAAGGACCACGCCAACGAGTCTCCAGTTTCTTCCCATGAAACTCATCAATATCAACTCGGCGGACCAGCACCAAGTCTCCATCTGCGAAATCTCGTTTGTTCCCCCGTTCCAGGCTGTCTATATGTCGGTTCCACGCAACGGTGCGGACTTTCTCTCGTGTCGCCTCGAGGACCTCGTGATGGACATCGGCTGCATTTGCGAAGTCTTGCGGACCAGGTTCTCGTTCAGCTAGACGGTCTCCCCGGAGGATTTCGGCCAATAGTTCATTATCGATGTGCCGGTCCCCGAAACAGCGTGGTCGGAACCCTAGGAATACTTCTGCTGGGCTGTAGCCGTGGGGCCCCGCGCACCGGGTGTTGATGGCTTGTGTTGCCTGTCCCACATACTCATCCCAGTTGTGAATCACTCGAACGTCTCCCGCTGAGTGGGCTCGAATTACATTGAGGATCATCTTGACAAATCGCTCAGCGAGTCCCACAACCCAAGGGGCCTTGACAGGAGCTGGGCGGTGCTTCACATTGACACTTTTGAGCTGACCGGTGAATTCGTGAGCTGTGAAGTGGCTTCCGTTGTCTGAGAACACCTCGTCAGGCCAGCCAAAGTTCACTGAAACCCGATCCACCATGAATTGCCACGACACACGAGCCGTAGCCTCCTTGGTAGGCGAAGCGATCAGATAGCGACTCATGTAGTCCACCCCGACCAGAATGTACTTAAACCCGTTGATCGATGTTGGTGTGAATGGTCCCAGATAATCGATAGCGAACATTTGCATCGGCTCCATGACCGCGACAGCTAGCGGCTTTTCCTTGGGGACGTTCGGCCCAATGAGCTGACACCGATGACAACTTCGACAATGTTTTGCGATGTCTTCGTAACGCGTCGGCCAGTAATATTTACCGATAGCTCTCCCCAAGGTAATGCGCGCCGCGAAATGACCACAGACATCATGAAGCTCGGTCAAAATGGCCGGTAATTCGTGTTCTTGTACACACCGAGAGTAACTGCCTCTTTTCTCCCGATACATCAAGATACCGACACCGTCTAAACACACCAGATGATATCGTCGAACATGGTCCGTATCGCTGCTCCTCAGGAGTCCCCGAACAATGTCTCCATACCATTCGTCGTCTAGGTAGCGGCTGAATATGCCTTCTTCCCATTGGACTGGGCTTGTCAATCCATTCCGTTGCAAAATGTAATACTGCGGCCGCCTCTGAGCTTGGGAGCAGTCTCGGACACTCATGTCAACCAACGTGAATGGATCCTCGGAGATTGGCTCGATAACCCGCCAATGAGGCAGGCGTGACAGTCCATCTGCGACCACTTGAGTGGAACCCTTGACATGTTGAATCTCGAAGTCGTACTCTTGGAGACGCATCAACCATCGGGCGATTCTTCCATTCGTGTCTGACGTGGAGCCGAACACGGTTTTCAATGCGCTATGGTCAGTGTACAGGATGACCGGGTGGTCAACACCTTTTACCAACCATCGACACTCCTCAAAGCTTCGGATGACAGAAAGCGCCTCTTTCTCGGTCGTCTGGTAGCGAACCTCTGGGCCCGTTAATGCGAAGGACATGTACATCACCACCGACTCGTTGTCAATTGTTTCTCTAGAGGATCGAGTTCCGACAGGAAGTCCGGACATTTGGAACAAAACGGCGCCCAGTCCCTTGTCGGAAGCATCAGCTGCCAAGTGATACTGCAACTTTGGATCCCCACCCGAAAGACGAATCTTGCGAATACACGCCTTAATTCGTGCCAACGCTCGATTTTGTTCACGCCCCCACCGAAAATCAACGACCCTTCGGTTCTTCCCATTGCCGGTTGAAATAATGGATTCCTTGATAATACGAACAAGGTCCGCACGTCCGGGAATATAAGTCTTCAGAAACGGCAGAATGTATACCAATCGCATGACATCTGCCTCACATTCTGGGACTGGCCAATTCGCGAGCGCTGACAGCTTGTCTGCCGAAGGCCGTATGCCCGTCAGGGTGCATTCATGACCAAGAATTCGGGTTTTGTCAATAAAGAAGGATGTTTTTGCCGGACTTAAAGTCAAACCTGCCCAAGCCAGTCTAGGGAAATAATGCTCGTGTAGGAATTCGAGAAGATCGGGAACAGACTCCGCCGCTCCCATATCATCGTCCATAAAGTACTCGAAACCCACTTTCCCGTCAGTGAGACGAGGCTCTCCCTCCGGCTCGGGGATTCGTCCAGTTACCAGATCTTTCAATCGGGCATAAGTTCCGGGCGCTCCTGTCAGGCCTTGCCCCATCCTGAGGTAGCAATATTGCCCAAAGATGCAATTGAAGGCGGTTTTATACGCGTGTTCTTTGGCTAGTGGGATTGCCCAGTATCCATTAGCGGCGTCTGCTTTAAAGTAAACTCTCCACTTCGATTGCCCGAAAAGATTCAAGATTGACTCTATCCTCTTCATTGGGTAGTTGAACTTGATGGTTGCTGCGTTGAGTTGAATGTACTGATGGACCATTCGCAAACTCAACTTGACACCCGGGATGTGGTCTGCCTTCTTAGGGAACTTGGTTTTCGCAGACCACGGCGACATGCATTTGGTGATGACTCCAGCTTCTTCCAGTTTCGGAATGTGGAGCTTCTGCCACTCTTCTTCCTCCGGTGTGTAGCGGATGAGTCTAGCAGACTTAGGGACCGCATTCGGGTATGTCGGGATACGATGAGTGATGAACTTAGTTTGCGGCATGTCTCGGATATCCTTGACGAAGAGGTCTCTCCATGTGTATAGAATACGGGCCGTAAGATCCCACTCTTTCGACCCAGGAGGAAGGAGACATCCAATCAGTTGTGGATGTTCCGCCAACCAGCTCTTTGCCGCTTCCAAATTGTCTGACACTTGTCGAAGATGGTGGACTGGCCTGTCCATGGTGGGGAACCCCAAGAGGTCCTGCTCTCGCACTTCGGTTTCCACAATATCCTCCCCACAATTGTGATTGCTAACGGCATTGGCGTACGACTTAGAAAACGAGTAATGATGGAATTGTTCGTTCATTGCATCAAATAGACTGTAAGAACTAATCGAATCGGGTTCCCTGATATAAGAAATGTCTCCGCACTGCGGGACTGGGTATTGATGTTGGGCCATAACAACTGTAGGTGCGGTCGGCGGGTCCCCTTCCAATGAAAGAATATGGTGTTCACGCATGACGGTCTTGTTCCCTGATGTTAATGATAATCGACCGTCCGACTCGCCCGCTGGGGTCAGGGTCCCCAAAGCGGGCGACGTCAGTTTTCCGAGTCTGACTCGTCGGCGAGGTATTGTTCTTCCTCCGCCTCACGAATCAACTCGTTAAGGTCTCCATCAACATCCTCCTCATCGGCATCATCATAGTCGGAGTCCTCGGTGTCGTCGTCAACCGAACTGCTGTTAAGAGAGACTGGCTCGGCCGAGTCCACTTGGACATTTATTGGTCCCGAAAGCATGTTCTGCTGCCTCTGGAAAGCTGCGTCGGTGGATTGCTGGGAGTCCGTTCTGAGCATTGGGCATGTCTTCCCATCATCGTCCACAAACGTGTAGGTGCCCAGCCGATAACTGCCCGTGATGTCGCAAGTGTGCATCCAATGCCTGCCAAGGAGAAGCTGGAATGAAGGCTCCCCTTGAACAACCATCGCCGCCACCACTCTAGTGACCCCTCGGCCACTCCCGCTATCCATTCCTGCCGTCACCTGAAGCCAGACCAGTGAGTCAATACAACTCTTATGACCATCAGCGACTTCAATCTGCCCTCCCTCAATTGGGACGGTTCGGATTTTCATTTGGTCAACCACGTATTTAGGGACCAAGTTTGATGAGGAACCACCGTCCACAAGGACTCGACTGAGTGCGGCCACTCGGAATCGATTGTCAGTACAGTTAACCGCAACCGCTGCTCGTGTGTAGAAGAGTGCCACCGCTTCCTTCATGACTGGCATGATAGCGTCATCATGCTGTTCCCTCTCACTCGGAGACGCGGAAAAAACATAGACGTTAGAGGAGGGTGGGGAGATAGTGACCGTGTTCGCCCGCGGCATCTCCGTATCCTCAGGCAAATCTCTGTAGTGGGGATCCTCCGCACGGTTTTTATTCTTCTTCTGGCGTTTTGCAGGCTTCCTTTTCTTTTCTTCAGGTCGCAGCTGCAATTGGTGAGCAAATTCCGCTCGAACAGCCGGGGAAATGTCGCAGAGTTGGGCCAAGCTCATGCTAGTCTGAGCCTGATTCAAATAATCTCTGATGTTGATTCGACTTCCCTTCAAGCCCCGGATGGATCTTTTGGGCATCATCGGTTCGCCCGGCATGCGTACTGTTCCAGTTTGCTCTGGCTCAGGACGAGTCTGGGAGGCCCGCTGAGTGTGCGACTCTTGGGTGCCGGAAGGTCCCACGCCAGCACGGTTTGAATTGTCGCTGGACCACTCAGGTCGTGGTCGAACCTGACCGCCAGCATAAACATGGGAAATCAAAGACCGCATGTCTGTGTTTTCGCCCACTTTATAAACTTGGAACATGGCCTTCCGAGCCTCCTCAAAGGACACAGCATTCGCCCGTGGAATCTCCTCAATGTCCCCATCCCACTCCACCGCTGGTGACACACTAGTGTCGACAAAATGAACAGCGGTTTGTTTTCCTGCATCGCTGCTAGGGGGAGTAGAGATTGCATCAGCTTTCTTGGGTTGCCCCAGTGTCTGAGACAGTGGCGGGTCACGACGGTTCAAGGTGGAATCGAACCGGGCTGCATGTCGGGCAGCTGCGGCCGCACGGATTCGAGCTTGTTCCTCTTGAGGAAGAGGGGTTTCGTTGCAGTGGGAAGCTCGGTGCCCAGTCTTCCCACATCTGAAGCAAATCATGTTCTCTTCGCCCGGGGTTGGAAGTGTTCGTCCACTATTCTGTTGTTGACGCTGAACTTGGTCCGTACCACCAAATCGTCCTCTGACTGGTACCTGTTGTTGGATGACCAGGTCCTTGAGAGCTGCCACAATTTTGTCTGCATCCGAAACTGGAGCCACAGGTTGTTGGACTGACGACCCCAAATAGAATTTGGCATATTCGATGGTTCGTGTGATGTTCAGTTTCTTTACGGGCCCACTTGGATTCTCTCGATCGGCCTCAGCCCACGCCGCTTGTTGCATGGCAATTGCTGCAGCTGCAGACTCGTTGCGTAGCCCGTTGACCCAACGTTGTGCCAACAATGCTTCTAGGTCGCTTCCCAGGAGAGGCTTCAATGCGACGGCCTCCTCACAATAGGCTTCGAATGTTTTCGTCCCTTGCTTCAAGGCCATTACCTTGTTGATTGTGTCCATTTGATCGACTTCTCTTTTCTTGAACGGGAACCGATCTCTGAGTCGATCCGACAGTTTCTCAAAATTCAATTGGTCCTGGATGTCCAGAGTGGTGGCATACTCAGCAGCTGCACCAGTCAAACCTCCCCTGAGCGTGACTCCTCGGGCCTCATCCAGCTCATCGGGAGACAATCCACGGCCTGCCCAAAAGAACTTGCACTTTGAGATATAGACGTCGACTGCCTCGCCAGCCGCGCCAGAAAACGTCGGATCCGCTCCTGGTGCCATCGTGACAGTTGGATCCTCTTCAGAAAACGGCTTCGTGTCGGGAAAAAGAGTAACAGGAGGAGTCTGATCACCACCTGGATCACCTCCCGTCATAAGGTTTTCAAGATCGATGTCTGAAAATAACTCTTCCGAAAGGACGCTTGAATTGTGGGAAGGATGTTGAGGTGAGGTGGTTGTATGAGAGTGAACTTCCCCAAGTATAGACTCGGGATGATCGACGGAAGGTGGGTCCGTAGACCGCCAATCGGCAGAATCGGTAAGTGGATTGCGATTCCCCGCGCTGACTATTCGCAGTCGCTGAAGTTGGTCCGTAATCTCACCCACCCCAATTCCTCGGTGGTCAGGCGACGACGGAGAAGAGTCAACCCCAGAATTACGGACCCAGTTCGAGACTGCTGGGGAAGAACGCGTAATAATCGGGAGGATGGATCGTCGCTTGTGAGACTCGACCGGAATCGGTTGTCCAAGTCTCTGATGTGCGCGCTGATGGGCGCTCAGCCTCTCTTCAGCAGTTGTTAACGACAAAGTCGGTGGCCAAATGCCCCGTCGAAACAGCGGTTGGAAATGTGGTGTTTTTCGCTCCGGGGACGCTGGTGGACTCATCGACAGTCTCAGCCTCCAACTGCGAGCTCCGTCCGGTTCTACCCTCCTTCGAGGAACCGCAACAGCCAAGCTCCAGCGAGACGACAAGGTCCGTGAAGTCGACGCCCAACTTGCCCCTGCGTCGGTCACCAAAATGAAAGGATATCAATCCGATCAATGTGGGCCGTATCGACGGTGACGGGAAACGAACGATTCAGAATACCACTAAAAGGGCTCAATGGTATTGGGATGACAGTAGAGTAATCTTGGACTTCAATTCTGGGATAGATGATGCTAAGGGAAAGAATCCCGAGACTAAGCTAAAATACATAACCACGCGTTACGGACCCCTTTAGTCAGCAAGTGTCACCCTCCGGTAAAAACATGAAATTGGCTTCGTTCCGTCTCACCAGAGGTTCGACCCCCGGCCCACGGTGGGTTGGGCTTTGGGCCCGATACCTGGGCCCAAAGTTGGGCTTTGCGGAAGTCTAGGTAGGACTTTCCTGTCTGGGCCGCCGCCGCTTTAATGAGGGCGATCAGGCTCAGGCTCACTGAGTAAATGTCAGCATGGGCTCATGGTCAGTGATCTGGTCAGTGCAGTCATGTGATTGCTCAGTGACCAATCATGGATGCTCAGTGATCATCGGTTGCTGCTCAGTGATTGCTCAGTGACCGCTCAATGAACGGTCTGTGATCACTCAGCCACTGCTTACTCACAAGCACCCATTGTCCAGTCAACAAGCTAACGTAATCCACAAGCGAGTGGCCAACACAAGCGAGTGGCCAACTATTTCCACCATAATATTTCGAAGTCGATTATTTCAACCATCACCATTAAATTCTACTGCAATCTGGCCACATCCACTGCATCTAGGCGGAGCCCTTTTGGCCGGTTGAATCGGCTGATTAGGCAGATCGACCTGTTCATGCGATCCCACCCTATTAGCTCCTACTGGCTGAATTAGACCTCGGCAGAGTCCAAACCTGCCTATGTCTAAACCCGCCCGAACACGCCCGTACACGGGTTTGGATGCCCTATTGATTATCTATAGGCGGGCGGATTAGACCTCGGCAGAGTCCGTCCATGGACACCCCTTAGGTGTCTATAACCCGTCTATAGGCACCCCTTCAATGTCTAAAGTCCAACTACGCTAAGTCCTGCCTAGTCTAGCCCGCATACGCTAAGTACTAAACCTGCCTAAACCTGCCTATTTTTGCACAAAATCAGGCATAAAATCTATAATCTAGTAGAATAAAAAACTGTTATTTACCTTCGTTCTAGTTACTATATAACTAGACTGTTACGCTAAGCCGACTGGTCACTGTGAGTTAGATGCAGAAAGGGCAAATGGTTACCTGAGTCGTGCGTTGTAATAAGGTACAACCACGATATATGCTACGGTAGCTGATTCCGGCCCTCTCGGTACAACTTCGAATTCTAAGCGTGTCTCTCAATCGTACCGTTACCTCGTAAGGCCTTACTACGGGTTAGATCCTATTAAGGGTCTTATAGAACGTGCTAGAAGTACGCGCTAAGTAAGTTAATTACTAAGTATTGCTACGAAGTAAATCCCCTACTTATAGGTTAGGTTTGTTACGCGGAGCCAACTGGTCACTGTGAGTTAGATGCGGAAAGGGCAACTGGTTACCTAAATCGTGCGTTGTAATAAGGTACAACCACGATATGTGCTGCGGCGGCTGATTCCGGCCCTCTCGGCACAACTTCGAATTCTAAGCGTATCTCTCAATCGTACCGTTGCCTCGTAAGGCCTTACTACGGGTTGGATCCTGTTGAGGGTCTTGCAGAACGTACCAGAAGTACGCGCCAAGTAAGTCAATCACTAAGTATCGCCACGAAGTGAATCCCCTACTTGTAGGTTAGGTTGTCTTAAAGGTAAACAGTGAAGTATAGTACTAAAGGTAGTAACCAAGTAACAATGTTGGATTGATCGCGAAGAACTAAATACATGATAGTAAAGGAGTGTCCTTATATATCCAGTCCTTCCCGTTGTGGTCTACAGTTGGGAGTACGAGGTGGTATACCAGACTGACCGATCCGATAGTCTATGCAGTATACCCAACTGTATACCAGAGTATTACGTGGTAGAGTGGTGGCCGGTTCTTGCAGCGTACTAACCGTCCCGTAGTGTAAGTTAGTATTGATTGTAACTGTTAGCCGTAGGCCTTTTCTAGCTCCTGTCCCTAAGTCTTGGCTTAGGGCCTCTCCAGGGCTTGCCTAAGTATACCGAAACGTACGTGACAACGCTAGTCCCTAGCGTCCGTAGAATGATTAGTTTACGGTTGCTGCTTAAATAGCTGCGGCCCCCACGCCTCTTTAAGGTCCGTAATATTATCCCCTCCTTCCCTGTCCTTTGTCCTCAAAGGATTTAAACGTTGTCTTTCCCTCAGGTAAGTATATCGCTTTGTCCGTTTTCTCATTCTTCCCTTTCTCCTTCCTTATAGCCCAATATGCCTCGTAGTGCTATTTCCAAGCCCAAACGCGATAAATACGCTGACAACAACCGTTTGGCGAACAGGATTGAACAATCTAGGTCCCCTACCTCATCTCCCTGCGACTATTGTTTCGTTCGCGGGAAGCCCTGCATCATGAGTTCGTACGCCAACAGCAGGAAGTATTCGACTTGCGCCCGCCGTGGCCAAGCGTATAAGCAGAGTTTCCATTCCGACAAGGAGTGGGAGGATCTCCAGCGCAAGGAGAAAAGATTAACGCAAGAGCTCGAGGAAGCTCAAAAACAATTCCTTTAACATTCTTAGAAAATAAATAAAGCGATGGCTAAAGTGCTTCGTTTGCAGAAGCATCAACAATTTTTGAAAGATTGTGGCAGTCGGATATTAGATCACGACTAGGCGGTTGCGGACCGTCTTAACGAGGATGACCCTCCAACCGCGGCGGAGTTTGTTGAGTTCGATCGTCTTGCTACCTAGCAAGAGGTTCGACAGTTGGCCGCTACGTCCGATAACGCTAGTTTGAGTCGGTTTGTGTCGTCTCTGGATTAGTTCCCTCCTTCCTTCTGGGACGCCTAGGGCGACGCTTTGTTGGGAAATCCTTTGCTCGTTGGTGGTACTATAGAACCAGCTAGTGGCAGCCCATCAGGTTCTCGATAGGTTCCTATATGTTTTCTGAGGTATCGTATCCCTTCTATTTCACTAGGTAGTAAGGCTTTCCGCTGATTTTGTTGGTGTCTAGGATTCGCTCGACCTTGTACTTATTTTCTGTTTCTTCTTCTATCTCTACATTAGTAGCGATTTCGGCGTTTTTAGGTACTTTTTCTAATAATAAGATATAAAACGTTGCATGAATGCGTCGTATGCTTTCTAGTAGTTTAAGCTAATAATTAAGTAGTCCTGTTTTTTCTTTAATTTCGAATGGTCCTAACTTAAGGTAGTCGAGTTTTGCGCTAGGTCGTCTGGTACGAATATTGCGTCGCAAAAGGTAAACTTTCTCCTCCCTTTGAAAATCCGGCGCCTCCTAGCGCGATTGATCGTAGTAGTTTTTTATACGTATATTAAGAAACTCGATATCTCTCGAAAGTTGTAGGTGTAGTTGCTTTAACCTAGTTGCTAGTAGTCGTGATAACTCTACGAGTAGTTGTTTTCCGATTAGTTCTCTAATTATAGTAGGATTAAACCTATAATTCGCGAAGAAAGTGTTACGGACCTCAAAGAGGCGCGGGGGCCGCAGCTATTTGAGCAGCAACCGTGAACCAATCATCCTACGGACGCTAGGAACTAGCGTTGTCACGTGCGTTTCGGTATACTTGGGCGAGCCCCGGAAAGGCCCCAAGCCGCACTCAGGAACAGGAGCCAGAAAGGGCCTGCGGCTAACAATCACAATCAATACCAACTTACCCTACGGGACGGTTAGCACGCTGCAGGAAGGAAAACGGCCACCTGGACACGTGACACACAGGGAGTAGATCTACCCGCAGGGGTAGGATATACTCCAGGGAGTCGATATACTCGAAGGGGTAGGGTATACCCTTCAACGACTATCTACTCCACGGAAGGACTGGATATATAAGGACACTCATTTAGCATCATGTATTTAGTTCTTCGCGATCAATCATTCAAGTTACTAGGACAGCACATTCCAACATTGTTACTTGGTTACTACCTTTAGCACTATACTTCACTGTTCACCTTTAAGACAACCCAACCTACAAGTAGGGGATTCACTTCGTGGCAACACTTAGTGATTGACTTACTTGGCGCGCACTTCTGGCACGTTCTGCAAGACCCTCAACAGGATCCAACCCGCAGTAAGGCCTTGCGAGGCAACGGTACGATTGAGAGATACGCTTGGAATTTGAAGTTGTGCCGAGAGGGCCGGAATCAGCCGCCGCAGCACATATCGTGGTTGTACCTTATTACAACGCACGATTCAGGTAACTACTGCCCTTTCCGCATCTAACTCACAGTGACCAGTCGGCTCCGCGTAACACATTGATCGCCCTGTCTTTGAACCGTGAAGCATAGTCATCATGGCAGGCAACGACAGCAGTGTCAAGGGGAAAACTCCCACACGACAAACCACCGAACCCGATTCGGACGACGAAAGAGATGAGGCAATCAGAGGCCTCAAGGCAATGGTCAAGAAGCTCAAGGAGGAACTCGACGCTCTTGGCAGCAGCCACAACGACAACAACAACAAGGTGAATGACCACTTGGAGCAACTTCACGCTCAGGTCATCGCTTCAGCACCAGCATCTTCTGTCGGTACCATCAAGATCCCGAAGGCTGAGACCTTCGACGGCACTCGACACAAGTTGCGTGGATTCCTTACGCAAATGGACATCCACTTGGACGTTAATGCGGCACGACTAGTGACCGAGGGAAGCAAGGTCATCTTCGTGTCATCCTACCTACGGGGACAGGCCTGGGATTGGTTAGAACCATACATCAGAGAGTACTACGAGAAAACAGACGAAGAAAAATCCACCACCACTCTCAGCATCTTCAGCAGCTACGCCACGTTCAAACAGCACTTGGAACGAACCTTTGGAGACATTGACGCTAAGAAGACGGCTGAGCGAAAGCTAAAGCGCATTCGCCAGACCGGATCAGCATCGACCTATACGGCCGAATTCATGCAGCTCGCAGCAATATTGCAGTGGGAGGACTACGCTTTGATTCCATACTACGATCATGGACTCAAACCCCACATCAAGGATGAGCTGGCACGTATCGACCGACCAGACACAATGGAAAAACTTATCGACGTAGCAGTACGGATCGACAACCGGCTGTACGATCGACAAATGGAAAAACGAGAAATTGAAGGATGGCGCCGAGGCACTGGACGACCATCGCACCATCGCTACGATAAGCGACCAAGCAGACCCGTGAGGGACAGTGATCCCTACGGACCCAAGCCAATGGAGCTCGACGCAGCGAGACTCCCGGTTGAAGAAGAAAAACGACGAAAAGACAACAACTTATGCTTTGAATGTGGAAAAGCAGGACATCGGGCGCGTGAGTGCAACAACAAGCGCAACAACGCAAAGCCATGGGCGCGTGAGCGTAACGGACGCAACAACGCAAGGCCACAACAGTTACGGGCAACCCACGAGGAGGTTCGACCCCAGCAGCTCCGAGCTACCAACGACAAGGGATGGTTGGTGATCGATGGGTCAGTCACACCCACAGGGAAGGGAAACAGCGAAGGCACCTTCACCAGCGGCCAGGAAACATGGGCCCCGAGCCAGGAGCAAACCGAATCAGCCTGCGAAGAGATAGCAGAGCACATACGACGAGTCACGGAAGGAGTAACACCGGAGACCTTCATGGATGACATCGTACTATACCGCGGTCTGAACAGCGCAGGACACGCGACGGACACATTCCCAGACATTGATTGGGAAGTGATTGAGAGTCAAGGGTGGACCCAGTACGGTCCCTGGAACACCACCGACTCGCAGGAACTATCCGACGGATCCCAGGAGTGGGCCACGGGTTACCAGGAGACAACAGTTGAGACTCCAGGCACCCCGGAGATTCCAGAAACTCCACCCCAGCTCCCAGGGCCGGATACGACTGAACAGCCTCAAGGAAGAACCCCACGACACGCAATCGACAAGGAGCGATTCGCAGAATTCCAGAGCACGTTTGGGCCAGAAGAGGACCCGAAACGAATCAAGCAGATCTACGATCGAACGATGATCCAACTCGAAGACATCAGGAATGAACTCCAAGACGTATACCAGCAAGGTTGTGAGATCAAAGCCCAACGGCTACGCAAGATCCATAAGCAACTAGCTCGGATGCGAGGACGCTTGAAGCAAGGAGAAGGCTACGAGCGAGTCAAGGCACTGCAGGAAAGGATCATCGCCGACTTGGAAGTCGATCCCACAGTGTTCAAATGTCCGTGTAACAGCTCACAGTGTGCGTGCCAGGGATATGCACGACACCCCAATCACGACCTTAGAGACGTGACTGGATGTTACGACGACGGATGCATGGTACACGCAGCAGGGAAAGTCGAAAGAAGCCTGGAACCAAAGCCGCTACGCTGGGAAAAGAAACCCAATTGGAAACCAGAATACGCGGGACTCTGGTACGGAAACCGGAGGATAAACACCGAAGAACAACATCTCGCAGCTACCGCGTGGGGAGCACACATGAAAATTACCGCCAACATCGCGTTTCGACCAACTAGAGTGATGCTCGATTCGGGGGCGGCAGGAAACTTCATGAACCCACGGTACAAGGAACAGCACAAGATCCAAGGCGTGGAGAAGCCACGGATTACGCCTATCGTCGGGCTTAACGGAGAAAGCCTGGGACCAGGAATCAAGTATGAAAGCGGACCCTTACCAATGGTTATCGGAGACCACTTTGAGGTCATCAACTTCGACATCACGAACGTCGGAGAATACGACGTGGTACTCGGAGTACCTTGGTTGAGGAAGCACAACCCAGCCATCGATTGGCAGCACGGACGCATACTATTCGACAGGTGCGAGTGCAAGCAGACAAGCGAGATTTGGACCGGAGATAACGAACGACGAGCGCTGAAGAGACTTAGCCACGGGGAGGCAGGTACTCATGGAAACCCTCACGAAGGCGAACTTAAGAGGAGTTTTCGGCCAGGAGGCAGGCCCAACAACAAAAAGACACCAGATATTAGGGACATCGCAGTCGCCGAACAACGGCCGGACATGACCGACAAGGAACTAGAGGATTACGTTCTTGTCAGCAGCGATGAGGATATATCCCTTTGCGCCACCGGAGCGCCAGCAGAGGAACACCAGATTCCTGAGGAATACCGAGAATTCCAGGATGTGTTCACGCCACCACCGAACGGTGAGCTACCAGAGCATGGTCCGTTTGACCACGAAATCAAGATCAAGGACGGCCAAGAACCGAGGGTCATGCCGATTTACCCACTGTCGCAGAAAGAGTCAGCGACACTGGAGGA
>JAYXSC010000017.1:0-10687 GCA_037414295.1 Penicillium sp. F2(2024) | reverse complement strand
GAAACAACAACTTCCGCGCCGAATTGAATTTTTGCAATATCTCAGGAACCACGCCAGTTGGCAACTTCTCGTAAACGGCAGTTTCAATCTATCGATGTGCCGGAGACCGCAGACCCAATCAAACGACGGAACTGGAAGGCGATGGACGTGGAGAAATTTCTCACCTTTGCCGCAGCCAATCTGTCAGCGATGCGGCTTCCTGAAGAACCCTCACCGCGTCAAGTCGATAATGCAGTCGATCACCTCGTGGAAATCGTACGGCAGGCAACGCAGGCATCCACTCCCTGGGCGAAACCATCTACATGGGCCCGGCCGGGCCGGGATGGACCCTGAAGTGCAGAAAAACAACAACTTCCGCGCCGAATTGAATTTTTGAAATATCCCAGGAACCACGCTAGTTGGCAACTTCTCGTAAACGGCAGTTTCAATCTAACTCCCAGCGCTACATTTTGATACCGGTTTGAACCATCTTCAACCAGTATTGCGATGCTGCGCGCGTCAAAGGGCGTTGGGCCGGCCTCAGGGGCCGCCGGCGGCCCATTGAAAAATCTGCCATCGAACAGGGAGCGCGTATTGAACGTCAACCACACTGCACACGATCTTCTCAAGGAATTGGGAAGAGGCCAGAATGCAGCAAGACCGGCCGCACCCAAGGTCATCAGTTTCCTCCGGCAGGTGGAAGATCTGACGAAGGACCTCCTGTCAAGCCCATTGTCCGACTGGCAGCACGAACTCGACACCCTGCGCCGCGAGCTCAAGCAGGAGATGCAGGCCATCAAACAGGCTGTAGAACCACCGGCCCGGCGGACGATTCGATCGTATGCAGAAGCAGCCGCACGCGCGCCAGGGCCAGCGCATTATCAATCCTCCCACAGCTCTCCTACGCGCCCGATAGAGGTGGCACGTGACCGTGAAGTGGTAGTGTCCCTCGGTGACCGCTCACAGATCGGTGCGTTCCGCCGCCTAACGAGAATCATCTTGTAGCGGCTCAATTCTACTAGTCATGTAATGCTGCGATGTAACCTGAGCCGGGGGGTCTCGCAAGAGAAGTCCAATTCTGTTCGTAGAACGCAGCTGCATCGGTCCTCTTAACGCTAGGCGGCTAGATCCTATTAGCTCCCTTTATCGTATCCCAGCTTGCCTTTCAATAGTGCGAGACTGGATGGGCTAAGCTATCTAGCTTAGAGAAGAGGCGGACGAAGTTACGTAGTACCCACCTAACCCCGTTATGAATCGGTTGATTGGTCATGCACGGAATAGCCGATGCACGAATAACCTAGCTACATCAATCACTCAATCCTGTCCTTTTACCTTGGGATGCCCCGAGTCTTTGCGAATAATTGATTTCAACTTAAAAAAACCTCTGCTAGGTTCCGGGCTATAGTGCTTGATCGGAGAGCCCGACCCTACAACGGCTCAACTCCCCTATAGTGTATTGCGGTGAAGTATAGTAGCTTTACAGTAGAAGTACCGAGTAAATTGCTACGAATGAACGGAGTATCAACTCGAGCGTCAGTTTCCGTAGAAGCCCGTTATTAAAGGTCAAGTATATCTACAGCCGCCGCGTAAGTTTCAGGGTCCGCGCTAGGGCGAGGTGGCAACAACTCAGAAAGTTTGAATTTTCAGCGGCCAACTTTTCGAAATAGCGAAGTGAGTCGGACGATGCAGATCGCTAGTGAGCGATTGGTTCGGAAGCATAGGCTAACAGTGGGGCTGAGAGTTATCAATTCCGGGTGAACGTCGGGACGTTGCGATCCGGCACCGCCTGAACCTCTCTAGGGCCGTTGATTGTGGGCCGTCTAGTATAGGCCGTCCGTGATAGCCTGCCCCGCCCCTACCTGAGGCAGAGCCGTCGGCTACTTGCTGTAGTAGGGCGGGGCACGAAAGTGCTAGGATTCTCCTCCCGGTGGCCCCGAGCAAATAGTGTCTAGGACACAAGTGATCCACCTATTCACGAGTGCCCCGGTGAAAAATCCCTTATACTTGGTCCCGCTGATGTTTCAAAGACCCTGAATCATAAACGTTTCCTGTTCCCTGATTTCACTTCAACCGTCAAGCATATAGACCTACTGCATGATCATTCAGGCACTTAAGTCTATAGCTAGCAATCTATCTGCGCTGCCTAGGCAAGGATCGAGTAGAAAAGTTTATCAACCCGTAGCAACATCGACTAAGTGGATTTGGAGCGCCTCGATCCAGGATGAATTGCCCGTAATATTGCGAGGGTCTTGCGAAGCCCCACCTAGAAGCAAGTGGAGAGCTTAGCGCGATATCGGGCCTATGGAACTTGAATCCTCGTCTTCACGGACACTCATCAAGGTCACCAAACATTTTGGGGGCCATAACGAAACTTATAAAGGACAGGCATTTGAATGCTATTTGTATACGTTACCTGAGATCCCTCAAGCGATGCCTCGTCTTTTAGACCGCCTGCCAGATATTACTCGTTTTTGTTGTTTAACCGGTCTTATCATTTTCAACAGCTTAGGCTACTATGCGTATCCTCGGGGCCATTTTGATAGCGATCTGCTGCTGTTCAACGTCTGTGCAGGCCTCTACCTGGCCTTCATTTATCGATGGGCAGCCGATGCCAGACAGATGGTTCCAAATTAGCTTGAACGAGACAGCTCCAACCGAATCTAGCCTTCAGACACGGGATTTCGATTATGCCCTTGTGGAGCGAACTCCCGTCAGAGTTTGTGAACGTATTATCACAACAGCTGCATCCTGTGCAACGCTCGCGACGTTCTTGATTTCTATGGCCCAGTCTCTTGCTAGCACTATCAAGTCCTTGTCCGATCAAGGTTCCTGCAACACCATGCGTGGAACCTACGAGTCCTTGTCCTGGGTCTACTACTCCTCCGGCCGAAACTGCGATACGACCGCATAGCAGGCTACGATCGCTGGCGTAATCAAGAAGTGTCTCAGTGAAATCAATGGCAACAGGCTTTGCGGCACTGAATGTCTGAGAATGGATCATGGAGGCACGTGGGATGGATGGTTAAAAATCGGCCCTACCGCAAGTTTCAGATCGGACGCCTACTGTGGCCCTTCCCTGAGCTTTAGCAGTTGTTTATCTGGCGGCAACAACGATATCTGAAATGATGCATAAGGGCCTTTGAGAATGGGCGAAGGAGAGTGGGGAGAAGGGAACTAGGAAGGGGGCAGCGGTTGAAATTGTGAAGCGGGAAGAAGGAAGCCGCTCGAATAGATAGTTTTCACGGAAGGAAGTGGGTTGGAATGTAGGGGCTCGCAGACTTCTATTTGTCGAATTACTGGGGGACTGATTGTAAGGATATACTCTATAAGTCAGGATAGAGGCCTGTCAATCAGGTAGGAGAAATAGACCAAGTGTATTGTGTAAACTGGTCAACGACTGTTTCTTGAGGAATAGAATATACCCTCAGTCATAGATCAATTTATATACAATCTCTTCGTTCAAAGCAGGAAGGAGGATCATCCTTACTCAGGAGGGAGGGGCATCAGGAATACGAGGCGTTGTGTAACCATCCTGCAGGGATTATAAGAAGGGAAGGCCACCCGATCCCCTATCGAAAGGCCACCGATCGGCAGCCTAGATCCTCAGGCACCAAAGTGTGAATAACCTCATCCAAGGTCTATCGTCACATCGCCCGACCCTCCGCCCTCAGAGGGCGGCTCGCGGGCGGCCCTCATCGGCCCTCATTTGCATAAAATTCCTGTTTTGGCGTTCATAAAGCTGCTAACTAATCAATATAGAATACCGTCTTATATACATGTTTTAGTTCTTATCCTATATCCTTTTGAAATTCTACACATTCTGAGTATAAACTTCATGTAATAACTTGAGAATTAAAAATAGAATGGTTGGTAATATGATTTTCCACCCTAAAAATATAGAGTTACGCTATGATAGTGGTGTTATAGGATATTGAAAAGATGGGATGTATAGAGTCACGGAAATATATATTCAAACTATAGAACAGTGTCGATTTTCTGACGCGTTAGCTGTCCTTGAGAAAATCTTATTTCTTTATCCCTTTAGACGGAATTAGAGAATATAAAAGCTCTGAAATCGCTTCCTTTTCTAATTTTTAATCTAAAGCCGTATAAGCCACTTTAATTCGAGAGGGCAGGAGGTTTACAGCATAGACGAGGACTGTTATAGAAAGGGTAGGCGGCAGTCGTGAAGCTCTTACAAGGTTACCTTGAAAGAGCCAATAAGATCTCGTCGTCGGGCGACGGGAAGCACTTGCAAGGTTACCTGAAAGGAGCCAGTAGGATCTCGTCGTCGGGCGACGGGGTCGTTAGCTGATGATTAGGTAAGGCTGTACTATACGTTTAAAGGAAGGCTGAGGTAAGATCTTAGGTCAAACACTACGAGATATGGGGGCATACAAGTCAGCGAAAATTCAAGGGTAGATGAGAGATTCGAGGGCTAAACGCGGGCCGCCCGCATATATCGAGGGCTAGTTGAGGGCCGCCCTCGATGAGCCCTCTACTACTAACCAATTATAGAGAGACTAACTATCGGATTTATGGGGTGGGTATAGATCCTTGGGAGTGCACAGATCGTTCTATGCACTATCGAATTAGGACACAAAATGATGCACACGGATCGTTCGTGTACGATCGGATCAGGTAGACTCAGGCATACGATTCACATGAATCGGAAGCTAACGAATGATGAAGGACTCAGATTGATATGACACTATCGAATATCATCAATCGTTGAACTTGATCGAACTAGCCATGGGGGAACAGGCAGTATTTATCCTTATGGATATCGAAAGAATGAATCATGGTAGAATACCATAGAAATCATGCGAATCAATCTAATGCATAGAGTGTTGAAGCTCTTCCATTCATGGAATAGATCGTTGAAGATCAGCAAGGGATGGGGTCATGTGATCATGTGACACACTAGCTTCCATTCGGCCACATTCGATCACATTCGGCAGCATATGCTCATTCTCATGTTGACATCTTGCATGTGCGAAACAGGAAAAATTTGGCTACAGTAGGCTGTGCTAATACAAGCACTTAAGGCTGTAGGTCAAGGCTAGCTATGTAGGGCGGTTCCGAGGAGCTTTAAGGCAAGGAATGTGCATGTACAGAATTTAGTCGGCTAAGAGCCGAAGGGTACCGAGCGATCCTTCTCGAGATCTACTTGTGTTACAATTTACTGGTATTGACCATACAACTAAGTACTAATAAGAGAAGTAGTCTACTCCGATAGTAGTATGTAAACAACGGAGTCATTTTCTTTCTCTACTAAACGCAACTACTTACTAAAATAACTATAAATAGCGAACTAAGCGATATTGAAGGGGCAATAAAGGAGAATTTCGGAAATTAAAGATTAAAAACTTGTACAAAATAAAAAATATATAAACGAAATAAAATCATCGATAAAGAGGGGAGGAAGGCTCCGAGTCGTCTTTCTCTCTTTTGCATAAAGAAGCCTTTCGGTTATTCGTACAAAATATTATAATCACATCGAATTGACATTTGAAAAGTCCCATTTTCGCCAAATCACCCTCTACTACCATGCTAGGGCTAAGGGCGAAGTTTTCTTGGTTTACCTTGTGCTTGGTAGCTAGCAATGTTGCAGCAGTCACTATTAATGAATTGTTTAGCATCCTAGCCAATTCTACAACTACCTATGGGACCTGTAGTAACAACCTAACAAGGTTGAACGAATATGCTTCTGACTTCACAACACTTTGTACCTAGCTGGATAATGCAGTTCAACTGGCTAAGAAATCAGGGCAAACGCAGGCGAAACTCGTTGCGCGTCAGCTTTTTACTGCTTGGTTTAGCATTTAATTTAACACCGACGGATCCGTCAAGTCTAGAAGTGAGACTGCGTGGAAAGTTGTTGAAGGTAAGTCATCTATAGAGATTAACTAGTGCTTAAATGAGACAGCTGCTTACTAGAGGCATATCTAACAACCTAAATAGACTAAATATCACGTCTACAATCTCTCGTCTCGCTTAGTGGAGATTATTAGGCTCCCGCCTCTCCTGTAAACCTATTCTATAATGACTTCGGATACTTACGTGATTAGAATACTGTTATACTCAATTCTTAAGGAGTTGAAATAGATCTAGATTTCACTGTCCAAGCCTTCTACATAGACTAGGTTGCAACCTTACCAACTGGTCAGCTACCATATTAGGTTCCATCGATCAACAAGTACTATATGATGTCCGCCGGGACATTTATGGGCAATAGAGGTACTAACTTATGCAGCCCTGGTGGATTAGAGGGACTTAACTCGTTTAGTAGTCCTTCGAGTACAACAGTTATGTGGTCAAGCGCTTAGTCAGCTTTATTGGGTTGATCGAGAGGCCGTTCCGGATTTTGTCTTAATCTACGCTAATGTGTTAGCTGACGGTATAGCTAGCATTTACTCATATAGCTATACTACGCTAAGTGATATTCCCCTTTTTGCCGTGAGCAGCACTGCCCTAGTCTAACTTCATAAAGTAAGGCCTAAATCAGCTGTGTTGCTCTATGAAATCCTGCACATAGTGAGTAGGTAGGATGGCTCGGGGGCAACTGCGCAAAATAGAGCAACTATGATTGTGGATTATAGCTATAAGTAACACTTGATAGTTTGCCCTATCCTTGCAGCCTTGCACAAATACTGATCCGAGTCCTCCACTTATTTTAGATAGCATGGTAGACTATCTCTCGTTCGCAATACAACCTTAACAAGTGACTATGAATAGTCAAACTATGACGGTATATGCTTATCTTAATACCGAAAACTATGTCAATTTTGCGTTGGCTTAGTAGTACTATAATAGTAGAACAGATTAGCAAAGCACGACACCGGCTACCTTCTATGCTAGATACCTCTAGAAATAGACGGGTTTCTAAATAAGGTCTAGATACGATCTCTAGGAGGTGCTGATGATATAGCTTCAATCGAAACATAGGGAATAGCTAGTATGTTACGAAGCAACTACGTGAACACGCTAATGCGGGGGGAAACGCACTGAGACCCAATCAACTTGGAACAGTCAGCGAGGACCAACTGGTCAAACGTTACGGAAGGACCTCGTCACGTTACGAAGGACTACCGTTATGTTATGAAGGACCAAGCCCATCACGTGACGCCATCATAGCCTGGATATGATCAACACATCGCGAGGCCATGACGGGACATACCCACGCTATGATCGGGACATACCCAGGATATGACCCGATCAGAGCCAGGATAGGAAGGACTGGATATATAAGGACACTCATTCAGCATCATGTATTTAGTTCTTCGCGATCAATCATTCAAGTTACTAGGACAGCACATTCCAACATTGTTACTTGGTTACTACCTTTAGCACTATACTTCACTGTTCACCTTTAAGACAACCCAACCTACAAGTAGGGGATTCACTTCGTGGCAACACTTAGTGATTGACTTACTTGGCGCGCACTTCTGGCACGTTCTGCAAGACCCTCAACAGGATCCAACCCGCAGTAAGGCCTTGCGAGGCAACGGTACGATTGAGAGATACGCTTGGAATTTGAAGTTGTGCCGAGAGGGCCGGAATCAGCCGCCGCAGCACATATCGTGGTTGTACCCCATTACAACGCACGATTCAGGTAACCAGTTGCCCTTTCCGCATCTAACTCACAGTGACCAGTCGGCTCCGCGTAACACATTGATCGCCCTGTCTTTGAACCGTGAAGCATAGTCATCATGGCAGGCAACGACAGCAGTGTCAAGGGGAAAACTCCCACACGACAAACCACCGAACCCGATTCGGACGACGAAAGAGATGAGGCAATCAGAGGCCTCAAGGCAATGGTCAAGAAGCTCAAGGAGGAACTCGACGCTCTTGGCAGCAGCCACAACGACAACAACAACAAGGTGAATGACCACTTGGAGCAACTTCACGCTCAGGTCATCGCTTCAGCACCAGCATCTTCTGTCGGTACCATCAAGATCCCGAAGGCTGAGACCTTCGACGGCACTCGACACAAGTTGCGTGGATTCCTTACGCAAATGGACATCCACTTGGACGTTAATGCGGCACGACTAGTGACCGAGGGAAGCAAGGTCATCTTCGTGTCATCCTACCTACGGGGACAGGCCTGGGATTGGTTAGAACCATACATCAGAGAGTACTACGAGAAAACAGACGAAGAAAAATCCACCACCACTCTCAGCATCTTCAGCAGCTACGCCACGTTCAAACAGCACTTGGAACGAACCTTTGGAGACATTGACGCTAAGAAGACGGCTGAGCGAAAGCTAAAGCGCATTCGCCAGACCGGATCAGCATCGACCTATACGGCCGAATTCATGCAGCTCGCAGCAATATTGCAGTGGGAGGACTACGCTTTGATTCCATACTACGATCATGGACTCAAACCCCACATCAAGGATGAGCTGGCACGTATCGACCGACCAGACACAATGGAAAAACTTATCGACGTAGCAGTACGGATCGACAACCGGCTGTACGATCGACAAATGGAAAAACGAGAAATTGAAGGATGGCGCCGAGGCACTGGACGACCATCGCACCATCGCTACGATAAGCGACCAAGCAGACCCGTGAGGGACAGTGATCCCTACGGACCCAAGCCAATGGAGCTCGACGCAGCGAGACTCCCGGTTGAAGAAGAAAAACGACGAAAAGACAACAACTTATGCTTTGAATGTGGAAAAGCAGGACATCGGGCGCGTGAGTGCAACAACAAGCGCAACAACGCAAAGCCATGGGCGCGTGAGCGTAACGGACGCAACAACGCAAAGCCACAACAGCTACGGGCGACCCAAGAGGAGGTTCGACCCCAGCAGCTACGAGCCACCAACGATAAAGGATGGTTGGTGATCGATGGATCAGTCACACCCACTAGGAAGGGAAACAGCGAAGGCACCTTCATGGACGACATCGAAGAATACCGCGGCCTGATCAGCGCAGAGCACGCGACGGACACGTTCCCAGACATTGATTGGGAAGTGATTGAGAGTCAAGGGTGGACCCAGTACGGTCCCTGGAACACCACCGACTCGCAGGAACTATCCGACGGATCCCAGGAGTGGGCCACGGGTTACCAGGAGACAACAGTTGAGACTCCAGGCACCCCGGAGATTCCAGAAACTCCACCCCAGCTCCCAGGGCCGGATACGACTGAACAGCCTCAAGGAAGAACCCCACGACACGCAATCGACAAGGAGCGATTCGCAGAATTCCAGAGCACGTTTGGGCCAGAAGAGGACCCGAAACGAATCAAGCAGATCTACGATCGAACGATGATCCAACTCGAAGACATCAGGAATGAACTCCAAGACGTATACCAGCAAGGTTGTGAGATCAAAGCCCAACGGCTACGCAAGATCCATAAGCAACTAGCTCGGATGCGAGGACGCTTGAAGCAAGGAGAAGGCTACGAGCGAGTCAAGGCACTGCAGGAAAGGATCATCGCCGACTTGGAAGTCGATCCCACAGTGTTCAAATGTCCGTGTAACAGCTCACAGTGTGCGTGCCAGGGATATGCACGACACCCCAATCACGACCTTAGAGACGTGACTGGATGTTACGACGACGGATGCATGGTACACGCAGCAGGGAAAGTCGAAAGAAGCCTGGAACCAAAGCCGCTACGCTGGGAAAAGAAACCCAATTGGAAACCAGAATACGCGGGACTCTGGTACGGAAACCGGAGGATAAACACCGAAGAACAACATCTCGCAGCTACCGCGTGGGGAGCACACATGAAAATTACCGCCAACATCGCGTTTCGACCAACTAGAGTGATGCTCGATTCGGGGGCGGCAGGAAACTTCATGAACCCACGGTACAAGGAACAGCACAAGATCCAAGGCGTGGAGAAGCCACGGATTACGCCTATCGTCGGGCTTAACGGAGAAAGCCTGGGACCAGGAATCAAGTATGAAAGCGGACCCTTACCAATGGTTATCGGAGACCACTTTGAGGTCATCAACTTCGACATCACGAACGTCGGAGAATACGACGTGGTACTCGGAGTACCTTGGTTGAGGAAGCACAACCCAGCCATCGATTGGCAGCACGGACGCATACTATTCGACAGGTGCGAGTGCAAGCAGACAAGCGAGATTTGGACCGGAGATAACGAACGACGAGCGCTGAAGAGACTTAGCCACGGGGAGGCAGGTACTCATGGAAACCCTCACGAAGGCGAACTTAAGAGGAGTTTTCGGCCAGGAGGCAGGCCCAACAACAAAAAGACACCAGATATTAGGGACATCGCAGTCGCCGAACAACGGCCGGACATGACCGACAAGGAACTAGAGGATTACGTTCTTGTCAGCAGCGATGAGGATATATCCCTTTGCGCCACAGGAGCGCCAGCAGAGGAACACCAGATTCCTGAGGAATACCGAGAATTCCAGGATGTGTTCACACCACCACCGAACGGTGAGCTACCAGAGCATGGTCCATTTGACCACGAAATCAAGATCAAGGACGGCCAGGAACCGAGGTTCATGCCGATTTACCCACTGTCGCAGAAAGAGTCAGCGACACTGGAGGAATACATTAAAGATAACCTCAAGAAAGGATACATTCAACATTCGAAATCCTCAGCAGGATATCCGATCCTGTTTGTACCCAAGAAGGGAGGAGAACTTAGAATGTGCGTTGATTACCGTCAACTCAACGACATTACCATCAAGGATCGGCATCCACTGCCGTTGATCAACGA